>JAKSZP010004015.1:0-232936 GCA_022478985.1 Massospora cicadina
TACTTGTTAGCTGCCTACTAGCAGAGCCCATAGTCAAAATTCTGACATCGGTGCTCACTACAGTGGACTCTGCTGGTTGGTGCTTAATTAGCTGATAGGTTAGTGAAGAGGTGGCGGTGATGCGCCACTGTGGTTTGGTTCCAGCGGTTGTTGGTGGTGGGGGGGCAAGCCCTAGACGCCCACCCCACACGCTGAGTTTTGAAGTAGGAGGATTACCATCTGGTTAAGTGGGGGAGATGTCATAATTTTAACCAGATGGAATCCTCCAATGATTATCATTATTTGGGATGATATGGCCAATCCCAGTGGAATGGCTTATTGACTGAATTTAATGTTATTTAATATGATTGCTGGTTAGTTGCTTCCAATTTGAGTTGAGCCAAAATTAGTATTCCACTGAGTTTGGTATTAGGTTTAAGTGGGGCCAATCGGTGGCCTCAAATTAGTATAAGGATCACAGGCGACTAATAGCTGAGGATGATTTAATTGATATCAGTCAGTAGAATCAGTGTTTGACACCAACTGTCATTCATGGTCTATTGTGGGATTTCTGGAAGAAAGCTGATGTATTTGCTTCAATTGTTCATCCATGAATTCACTGCCTGATAATCTGATGTTGGTAAACCCAACAAATTATGAGTTTGAAGTGGCCAAAGTTGTTTCTGGTGCCTCATTTATTATCAAGATAAGACAAGAATAGATGTTGGTGATATGCTGAGATAATCCGAGTCAAGTGAGCAACAAAAGTTGTTTCTAGTGCATTATTATCAACTTGAAGGTCAAATACAAATTTGACATTTAATTAAGATTAATATCTTATATGGCTCACTGGCAACTTAAGGCTGAAGATAAGCCAAAACTAATTTGAACATTGGGAAGGACAGAATGAGAGGGTCAATGCCAGGGAAGAGAATAGTTTAGAAGAAGAAGTAGTAGAAGAAGAATATGGTTGGTTGGAAATACCAGCGGAAGAGTTGATAGGTTGGCGGTGGGCACAGTAGCCCTTTTGTAAATGGTATAAATTTGGCGCTTCCCTTTCAATAGATATCTCGCTTTGCCTATTCTAGCTTTTGTTATAAGTTTATTTTTTTGTTGGTTGTAGTTAGGCTAGGGGATCCCTGAATGGCGCAGATGAAACTCCAAGGGGTTAGCTATCACTGCTGGCCCAGACGCCTAAAGTAAAACGGAAAGGGCTGACCAGTCTTCATACTGGTTAGCCTGCCAACTAGCAGAGCCCATAGTCAAAATTCTGACAGCTCTTTTTCCTTTAAGGGGAGCACACCCCTGTCCTTAGGATGCTATACATGAAGCCTTACAATAATGACCTATTATGTATGTGTCAAGGGAGGCTAAGTTAGCTTTACCGTGAACTTAAAGTTCTCACAAAACCACTCAAGTGACCAAGGTTATAATTATTTGGCCCAAAGCTATATCTGACAAGAGTTCTGCCATACTAGTAGTGCATGTTAAACATAATGCTCTCTATGAGCATTAAATGCTTTTCTGAAAATGACAAAATCAAGATCTTTGAAATGGCAAATGGTTTTATAAATAAACCTAATGATAAAGAAGCAAAATATGACAGTGTCCCAACACTTGTGAGGTTACTTTTTCTATAAAAATATTTTGGTGTTTTAGCAGTGGTATCTTAAAGATGCTACATCCTCCTATTAAGTTGAAGTTCACGTTTGCACTTTGGAGAAAAGGGGCAGATTGCAAAAAGATCAAAAGACTTAAGGTTAATAGAGATGATGATACACGCCATGATTAGTTACTCCCCAATTTAACTTACAAAACTTTCTCTAAAAACTTTTTAGCAAGATGCGTCTAGCCTTAGATTCTTATGCATAAAATGTAAGCAAATTGTAAAATTCGAAAGGGACATTGGAGAAATGGAAAAGATTAAAAGTTATAAGTTTCTTTTTCTTTAATCGCTTATTCAATCAAATCTAAAAAATAAAAACCTTGTGACCATCTTTCACATGTGCCAAACCTAGCATATGTTAACTAGATCAACGCCTGCTACTCCCACTTGGATAGCGGTGCACCGCCTCCTAGCATTTCTTGGCTGTGCCAAAATGCCCATGGGCTGGCCTAGCCAGAGTTGCAAACACTTCAATTTGCTACGTCTCACCTCAGGATCTAGACCACAACCTCACACTCTTCCATGTGATGCCAGAAGCCCTCATGTACTCCCTTTGAGCAACCTGTGTTTCAACTTTCAGGTCAGGTATGGGAACCTCTTCCCTATGTGAGCATGGACATCATTGATATGGCCATAGCGGTTTACAAACCCGCCAGTTTTATATGTTTTTTCCTTTTAAAAGAATACTTTGATTGTGGCTTCTTGTGTGAGGGCACGCATTGCGGCAGCACAGCTGCCTTTAATTTATAGAAAAACTCCCATTCCACCATGAAAAGTCATACACAAGATGAGGTGACACTAGAGGTCTAGTTTGGCTTGACTTCCCACCACTCCCTTGAATGCCTCCGCCATGAGCTCATGGAGGGCTTGGCTGCTTAAGGCGCTGACCCCATGCTGCAGTTTGTGGTTCCAAATTGTGCCGATTATTTTGCTGGCCTTCCATGTTCAGGATAATCTACCCCCTCTGTTGTGACGCCCACCACAAATACCCCAAACCATAATCAGATCTGCCTATGATCATCCCTTCTGGGAACACATCGAAATTGGCTGCACTATTTCCCCCTTTTTCTTTGCTTTTGATTATTCAAAGCACATATGCCCACCATTTTCTACCTAAGCTGCTTCCATCACTCCTTCCTCTGGCGTAAGCCCCACTTCATATTTTACAAAATCTTTTGCTTGGGGATCAATTCTCCCTCCCCCACCCTCAACCACTGCGGGTGCTTCTCCAACTATTCTGCCCAACCTAGGTTTGACCACTTGACACATTCCTGAGTAGATGGCTGCTCATGCACCATTGGGAATGCTGTGGTCCACTGTGCATGGCCAATAAACATCAGCCATGCAACCAACACCTGTCGCTGGCCCATCACTGGAAGTAGAAAATCCTTTTGAGGCCCTCAAATGGATTGACAATGCTGAATGCCCCTACAAAAGTAATCCTAAATTTGAATGGTCAGAATTCTTCACACAACATGACATGACTCCTTGCCGCCAATTTTATCCTCAAAACAGATTCCCAGTTTACAAGAATATCCAACAAAGGAGTGTTAACACACCCAACGCCTTCATCAACACCCTCGTCTTTTAAGCCCTCCATTATGGCGTGTGAGCCACTTTTCAAGGGTTTACTTATACCTAAATTCCCTATAGATTTTCCTGAGAATGCTAAATTAAATATAGAAAACCTAGCACTTTCAGCTGGTTTCATGTGCATTGACGCAGCAAGATCTTTGCTTTATGACCTTTAACTACCTCAAACCTGCCAACACATCAAAGCATTCACTTTTTTCCTGAACTTATAACCTTTTCCAAACATAACTCGCATAATACGTTGGGGTGATGCACACCACTGACCTCATTGATGAGGAGAACCCACGCCTCTTTCTCCTTCTTCACCACGCCACTGACGCTCCAACCCACCTTTTGTCTTCCTTTGCCTTCCACCTGAAGCTTAACCAGATAAAAAATTTTTTAACCCCTCTTCTTTTTCTAACATGGATGCTTAGGATAACGCGGTGTACCATGCTAGGTACTTATTTTATCCAATGATTCATTTGTTTGGCACAACACAAATAAAGATCCTTTGAGGACCCCACCTCTTGGGTTGGGCACCATAGTACTAAAAAAGGAGGTCTGGTTGTAATTATTAAAAAGGAATTAAAGACTTAAAATAAAATAGTATGACCTTACTATGCTATTTAAAGTAAATTATAGTTTTTTATTTTTACTTAGTTAAGGTAGGCTGACTAGGAGATGGACACTACCAGTAAATCTAGAGTAGGAGGAAATTAAGGGGAAAAGAAAGGTTGTATAGGGTAAAGCCATTGTACACCCCAGAGTAGATGAGCTACTTCTGTTGTCAGCTGTACTGCTAGGTGTTGTTAGGATTGGGCTGTCTAACTAAAATAGATGTCCTCTAGGATGGAGCAGGTGTGGAGGAATTTGTCCGTGTTTAAAAATCAGACTGGGAACACAACTCAATGAGCCTTTGCCAATTTGGCTTCATGTAGCATATAGCCAAGCCTGGAAGCGTTCCAGTAGGTGTAAGTAGAATCTGTTTTATTTCCTGCATATGGTTGACACTGTTCCATTAAAGACATCTAGTGAGACAGTATGTATGGTTCCACAGTGCTTGGGCTACTATGTGGGCGGTGAGTGGGTGGTCTTGGGATTTAAGATGGAGTGCAAAGAGGCATCTTGTAATTGATAATACTGGGTGGCATGAACTCTAAACTGGCGCGCCACCTCGCGCCATATAGCTCTTGTTGGTGGGCATACTTCAAGGAGTTGGTGTAAAGTTCCATTTTCTCCACACACTACAAATGCTGCATGGGGGCGTTTGAGCGTTCTAATGTTCTGTAGGTTCGTCTAAGACTTCGCCAGGTATTTGATCTGACCCAGGGCTGGAGGTGTGAGTGGTGGGTGAGCCTCCATGTTGCCCTTTGCGTTAAGAGGTACTATGGGATGTCCCAGGATTTGAGGTAGTCAGCTCTTACGATGATTTGCTTATTATTCTGGGTGTTCTTCAGGGTGGGTTGATACTGCTTCTCAAGTGTGAAGCACGTTTTGGGTTTTTTTTCCTAACTTGTGCCTGTTATTGCAACAGTCCATTCTGAGTGCTTGATGGTGCGGAGGAGGCGTTTGGGTGAGGGGGGTCCCATGTGTGATAGCGGCATTAGTATGTGACGCAAGTTATGAGAGTAGGCTGGATGGGTTGTAAGTTGGATAGTTTGAATGCTTGCGCAAAATTGGACTTGTCTACACTGGACCAATGTTGGCGTGATAGCTCTGGGCCAGGACGCTCCTTATCCAGTTTCCTAGTATGCGGTTAGCTTATGCTTCAAAGTCTATTAAGCCCATGTTACTACTTGAGCGTGGGCCATAGAGCATCTCAATGCGTAGTGGTGGGCGGGACTTTTGCTCCGGCCACCCTGAATCATGGTGCGCACTGAGGAGATGAAGGAGGGTGAGAAGAAGATGGCGTGGTCAAGGAACCAGAGGTTAGGGAGGATAAGTGAGTTTTAACTTTTACGCGCTCTGTAAGCCTGGGTGATCTTCCTTTAAGGGAGACAGTGAAGTTTGACATTCGCTGCAGAAGCCTGTTATCTATTGTTTCAACTGCATATTCGCCTGCTTCCATTCACATCCCAAGATGGCGGCAGGGTTTGGGGTTGTGTATGACTTGAAATGTAGGATTAAATGTCAATCAAGCGCTGATGTCTTAGTGGTCTTGAAGGTATTGTTGTCCAGTGTGTCCTGTACTTGTGCGGTAGGATAATTTTTTTCTTTATTTGAGTGTTGCATTGCTCACTGTGGACTATTTCTCCATGGTGTGCTCAAGTAGCCGGCATCATCATTTATTAATATTCCAGCCACACAGTCATCTGTGAAGGCCAGTATCTTAACCGCTGGCTACCCTTGTGTTGTGATGCCAGCTAAGCGTGCGTCTGCTACGCGCAGGAGCGAATCTATGCTGAATTTGTATAGTATGCGCTGAGGAGATCCCCCTGTTTGAGTCCTCTGAGTAGTTTAATTGGGTCAGTGAGGAAGCTAGGGCTGACTCAGCTATCGAGGCTTATTTAGTGCAGCATTGTCCAATTTACAAAATTTTATGGGACCTTGCACGCATTCAGCACTTCTTTTATGTAAGGACAGCTGACACGGTCATATACCTTTTCCTGGTTAGGAATACCAGGGCACCAGTGGCTTTGGATTAACATATATTTTCAGTAATATAGGCTAGTACAGGATGGATATTCTGGGTATAAATTCAAACTGGGTAGGGGAAAAGACTGTTGTGGCCCCATGACATAATTGAGGGCACAGGTTGTAAGGATAAAGCTGGACGTCAAGAGGTCAAAAAGTCTAAGTTGGCAGGCCTTCCTGACCTTAACATACCTTAGACCAACGCTGGGTAAAGACGAGATATTCCCAGGTTGTTACTGGAAATTTGCATGATGCTCAGCTGGCGTTACAACCAGGGACTATAAAAAGCACTATATATGTTATAAATTCTGATAGTTTGTTTTGGTTGCTCAAGGAACAGGTTTTCAAAACTTGTTCCATTTATAATATTACAAATTGTGATGAGTCCAGCTAAAATCCATAACTTAAGTACAGTCAATTTTGAGTTACAGTACCCTGGCTGATGGTAGCGTGCGCCTATTGGTTCGCTTAGTCTTAGCACCACTTCTGCCAATCAACGACTCACCCCTCATTGTTTAAGTATGTTTCCATGTAATCACCTTTCCTTGTAAGTCGACTTCCTAAAAATTCTCCATTAAGTTTTACATTTTTATGGTACCTTAGGCAAACCTGTGCACGGACCTCCTTGAAGAAGTCTCCAACAACATTGGCGATTTATCTTGATGAAATGAACTACAGTATTTGGTGCACCTCTGGGCCACCCTGGCCCTCTCCAGATCAAGGAACCCAAGCACCCCGGCACCAATTCCACTTGATTATGGACTCTTCTTTGGAGTCCAACCAAGTCTTATTGTTTTTTGGTATCTACTAATATATCCACGTTGTACACCCTTTACCTTGGTATCTTGGCTATGGTACCCTCTGCAGTGCATTGTTTCCTATCTTATTAATAGCTAGTTCCCTAGCAGTGTGGCTGTGCACCCTGCACCACCACTCTGGGAATGATAGAGTTACAAACACTCTCTTCACAATAGTTAACCAACCTTTTTATCTTATAAGCATTCAAATTATCTGTATGGGGCTTTCTTTATGTGTAAATTGGGGTGACGTTGACCGTTTTTCATGGCCACTATGGTGCTTGACACAGTTTTCTCATTTTGTTTTGTATTAGCGCATATCAGCGTTATTCTTGTGACTACCAACTTGGAAGTGCCCACACTTCCTGCTTGTACCTGATGGACTAGGGCCCTTTGTGATTCTGTGTCATAATTCTCCCAACTTTCCCCCAAACTTATCCCAAAATTTCAACAGCACTTGTTTCCCTCTCATTGGAAGCTTCTTTGTGTGATAACAAATTGTCTGGTTCTTGTCCACCCTTGCGTAAGGTGGATTTGCTATATCAGCTGACTCCAGAGGCCGCCAACTGAGTTTTTATGGTGTTCCATGCACAACACTTTTGTGGAAATCAGCAGAGGATTTTGAGCATGTCCTGGAGCAGTGTCATCCTGAAATGTCTTCCATCCACACCTGCTATGAGTTCTTTTCTCTGCGCCAAGATGACCTCCTGGTGAAATTATATCTGATGTATTTTGTGATAAAGCATAGCACCTCCATTTTCCTGATATCCTTAAACGTCATATATCCATTCCACCTTGGACCTTCCCATGAGAATCTCCCTGTTGTAATTCTGATATGACTGGACAAAAAGTTTAAGTCTTTAGGAGGAATGGGTAGAATCCTTCAAGTCAGATATGAGTTTTAATTAGTTGAGAGCCTTAATTTTAGGCAATATTGAGTTAGAGCGGATGGTTATTTAGATCACTTTCAAATGAGGCAATTAAGAGATTTCAATGTAAGATGAATAATTGATTTTTCCTTGAACTAGGCGATCATGAATTTAATACATAGTAACCTCAGCTGGAACCAATGAGATGCATCAGAATGAATTACTAATCAAAATGGTCAGTATTGACCATAGTCACTGAGATATCAGCGAGATGAGTAGATTGGAAGAGGAGGATTGGTAGTAGTTTAGAGTTAGTGGAACAGCGAGGATCCACTGTATTTATTAAATTAAATAAAGAAGTGTCTTTGAGGCGATTGCTCATTATTTAAAAAGGTTCACCTTTTTGTTTCAAGGATGAAGATCATCTTATCATTGGTCCTATTGCTCAGTGGGCTTAACCCTGTGCAAAACCACTTTGGCACATCTCACTGATTCCAACAAACTTATAAAATTGGTGCTTACTACAGGGAGCCCATTTATAATAATGATGAAAGTTTCTTCCATTGCCATCTATGGCACATTAGGCTTGCTTTAATAAAGGGATCTCCACGACGTGCTGCACCTATTGAATGTGCAGAACTCAAGCTTGCCTTGGTTGCTGTGCTTAAATGGAAGGAGGAGCTTTTGAAGGAGGCTTGTATTGATATGCTACCTTCATTTAATTTGTGATGGAAACATTCATGGATTCTTTAAGTGATTTGAGCTTTTCAGCATAAGGAGCTTCAGATTAGCATAAAGCGAAATTGTTAATATACACCTTGAAAGAAGGAAGCGCTGACCATGTTGCTTGCTATCTTTCAAAAAGTTCTGTTACCTATCAAGAAGTGAAGGATACGGTGCTACGGTTGTTCAGAGAAGCTGCAAAGATGTTGCAGCGGAAGGCAGAGTTTTTGACCTTTGGGTTTCAGTGTAATAAGACCCTCACCATGTTTGCTGATTGATTTATGGCGGAAGCCCACGTGTTAATTGGGGCAGGGACTTTAACTGAATTTAATGTATGCATATTAATGACCTCCACTGTAAAGCCATACTGTGAACTTTTCAATGCCATGACTCTGTATTTAGATGACGACGTACCCTTGCTTAAACTAATTTGATTTTTGCGCCATCTATCTGTTACTTTACCTCCACCCAATACCAAGCGGAAATCTACCATATCTGTTGCTGGACTTTCTATTTGGAGAAATTGTCCCGCCCTGTTCAAAGTCCACCTAGTAACCCCCAGCCTTATTACCACTACCCACTTCACCCTCAACAGAGTTACCATCAAAGTTCAACTATTGGGAGCGGCTTGTTTACCCTTAGCAACCTAGCTCAACTTTCAGTGTGGCCCATGTTACAGCAATCAAGTATGCAGGTCCTATGAGGTCAATTGTTTTGAATGCGGTCATCCTAGAAACCTGGACTGAGGTTTCTCCAAGCATCAGGCTCATTACCAACCACAGGACCAGTACAATCAGGGAAAAAGTCAGAGTGGAGCAGAGATGGGTCTTTACCTCCGCTATTACAACTCCAAATGTCCCCATGAACCTATTCACAAACAGTCAGTGGAAGCCCCTCAGTTTGACGACTCATTCCTATATCAGCAGCTGGTAAGAGGGGTGAATGTATTGACATGAGAACAACCTCAGGAGCAACCAAAGCCTTATGCCTGTCAAGTGTTTAACCAAATTTCTACAGATGAGCCAGATCCGTCCTCTGATGCGCCTCTTAAAATAGGGGTAAACGCTGCCCTCTCTGTGGAATCTTATGGTAAAGAGTACCCTAAAGTAGGGAGGGTATTATGAGCTTCCTGTGAAAAAGAGATCCGTTAAATGTCTACGATGTGAACAAGCAAAATAATCCTATTCTGAGTGCACATAATGTGATATTGTGGTAGCAAAAGCCCAGGTTCGCGCTATAATAGATATGGGCGCTCCAGTCAGCATAGTTTCCACCAAGTTGGTGGAGAAGCTGACACTAAAACATGATGTGGAACACCATGTAGTGTATGGAACTGTGAGCGGCAAGCATGGTCTCCAAGGGAACGTATAGTGCACTTCTGTTGTGGTTTAGGTCAATTTTTGTGGTAGCCCCAGTGATAGTGTTACTGAACAATAATTATATACTGTTTATTGGAACCACTTTTATGCAACATTATGGTGCTGTTGTTGATATGATGAAGGAGACCTTTGAGATTTTGGGCAGCGGACCCCAATTTAATCTACCTCCAGAGGAATGCCAAAGGACTTGGTTCATATGGGACATATCAACCTCGCCTATAATGATGGGCTGTTTTAGTTCACTACCATCGACTTAAGAGCAATACTGGACCCATCCTCAGGAAATATATGAATAACAAGGGCTACCACTCAGAGCCGATGGTGCTATATCCATCCTCTCTGGACACCAAGTAATAATAAACACTGAGGTAGAGGTGGAAGTGTCTGGTGGGCTTTATGGGGAGGTCATTAAACCCTATCAACATTTGCATCTGGATCCCCACGTAGCTCCAGGCATTATACTCCTTGTACACGTAGAGATCAAGGTCTTGTTAGTGAATCTACATAATGAACCACTGTTTTTCGCTGACACCAAATAGTGGCATATTTACATTTGACCTCAGTTAAGGAAGTCCTTCAGGTTCACAAGTTTGGGTCACTGGATGATTTTGGTCTGCCTTTCAAATCTCATCTTAGCATAATGACGTTGGTACTGCGTGAAAATTAATGAGGTTATCAGTAAATCAGAAAGATCAGGCTATCGCAGTATTTCAAAAATATAAAGAGATCTTTTCCATTGATGATCATGATTTAGGGTACGCGTGAGGAGTTGTACATTGACTGGATATGGGTGATCACCCCCTCCCCCCATCAGGTCTTGGCCAATCTGCTAATCTAGAGCAGCAGAGAAAAATCATCACTGAGGAAATCAATAAGCTGCTAGAGCAAGGAATGTTTGAACCTTCAAGGAGCCCATGGGCTCACCTATCCTAATTGTCAAAAATAAGGACAGCACCAAATGTGTAGTAATAGATTACTGGAAGCTCAAAATTATCACCAAGAAGGACACAGACCCCTTGCCGTGGATCAATGATGCTTAGGATTAGTTAGGGGGAGCACGTTACTTCTCAGCGATGGATTTGATATCCAGCTATTGGCAAATTGAGCTACCTTTGGCAGAACAGGAGAAAAATGTTATTATCACGTCCAAGGGGTTTTAGGCCGACCCATATGCCACAAGAGCTTTGATATGTCTCAGCTACATTCCAGCGAACTATGGACACTATCCTTGGTAACTTGAAGCTGTCATGAATTCTTGTATGCCCTGACAATCTCAATGTATTTTCTCACAATTTTTCTGAACACCTTACCCATTTGGAGTAGGCATTCCGCCAGTTGGCTGAGGCCAACATTACAATCAAGCCCTAGAAATGTGTCTTTTTCTAGGATCAGTTGGATTACCTCAGGTTTGTGGTAGATGCAACTGGATTGCGGTTCCAGCCAGCCAAGGTGTCGGCTATCTGGAAGATGACTACACCAAACAGTAAGTGCAATATTTGTGTATTTTTAGGGATGGTCGGTTACTACTGCCACCTTATACACAACTTTAGTTGTATTGGAGGTCCGCTGTTTTAGTAATTAAAAAATGATACCGCGTTTGAATGGATTTAACACCGCCAAAACTCCTTTGATACACTTTAAAAGCACTAAAAAGTGCGCCAGTGTTGCACTACCCAAATTTCAATAAAGAGTTTATCATCTAGATGGATGAATCTCTTTCAGCCGTTGGGGTGGTTCATTCCCAAAAAGATGATGAGGGTGAGAAGCACCCTGTTTCATACTGCAGTTAGACCTGAACTGTAATGAGCGTAATTATACCATGCCTGATTGGGAGTGCTTAGAGGTGATATACGCGTATAATAAACTTAGGGCATGTCTGCATGGAGTGAAGTTCAAGTTTGTAATGGATCATGCTTTGTTATGCTGGTTGCAGAACCTCAAGGATCCAGAAGGGCGCCTAGCTCGATGGGCCCTCAAACTGCAGGCTTACGACTTTGAGATCCTTCAGTGACCTGATGCAAAACACCAGGATGCCGATTGCTTGATAAGATTGCCAATGGTGGCCATCACAGCGGATCTGAGCGATGTTATGTGAGATAAAATGCTCAGCGAACATATGATTATGAACTGCCCTAGTCATAAAAGCATTAAATGAGATGCGTGCTAATACCTTTCAATAGAATGGTGAGTTGTACAAGTGAATTGGCGATTCCATAGTGAACTTCCCACAACCCTCAGCATGCCCTAGTATTATTATGAGTATACATAAGGCAGTCATACATGGGGCTTGCGCAAGATGACGGAATTGTTATGGCCTCAATATTACTGGGAAAGCATGGAATTTAATGTTCTAAAAGCTATCTCCTGCTGCCACCAGTGCCAATCAGAAAAACCGTTCTGCCAGAAGACCTCATACCAGTTGGTGAAACCGCACTTTGCTTTTCACGCTGTTTCTATTGATGTCGTTGGCCCTCTGCCAACAGGAGCCAACTGGTCCAAGTATATTCTGGTGACAATTGACCACTTGACCAGGTGGGTTGAAGTGCGGCCAATATATGATTTGGGGGCAGTTACAGTAGCCAAGTTCATAATGGAATGAATTATCCAGCGGCATGGCTGCCCTCAGTCTCTCTTACCAATAACAGAACTAACTTCATTTCACATATTCTCTCAAAGCCAAACAAGCTGATGGCCATTAATGGGGTTCTGACAACCCCATACCATACTGAGTCCAATGGAATGGTTGAGCAGGTCAATGGGACTTTAATGAACATACTTTGTAATTTATTAGTAGATTGACCCTAAGATTGAGGTTCCCTTATTCCACTGCTATCTTCAACTATAACATTAGTTATCATTCTGCCACGGAGAAGATCCCCTTTCAATTTCTGTATAGATGACACTCTTCTCTTCTGGCACTGTTATATGCCTGTGAAGAAGATACTGGCAGAATTGATCCCCAACGTTATTTCATGACCCTATCTGGAACATTAATCAAATTGCAAACTGAAATGTAATCTTTCAGTTTAGCCAAGAAGATTAAGACTCAAGCTGCTAATCAAGTATGGTGTATTGGGGTATCCCAGTTCAAAAATGGGCACATGGTTCTATTCCATGACCAACACAGGTTTGGGCGGAAGCACAAGTTGGCCAACATCTGGATTAGTCCATTCAAGGTAATTGAAAAGATGAGCGTTAACACTTATACCATCAAGGACACCATGGGCGGTCAGATCATCAACAGAGTGCATGCGAAGTTCCTTTGGGCATATAAACAATAGGAGACTTATCATCCAGTCAAGGGGGTAATGTTGCAATTCTGATATGACTGGACAATAAGCCCTAAGACATATGGCAGAATGGGTGGAATCCGCCAAGTCTGGTATGTGCTACAATTATTTGTGTGCCTTAGGATGAGACAATATTGATTTAGAAAAGATAGTTAATTAGATCACTTCTAAATGAGGCAATTAGGAGACGTCAATGTGAGATGAATTATTGGTAAATCGCCTTAGCTAAGAGATCATGAATTTAATACATAGTAACCTCATGCTGGAACCAGTGAGATGCAGCAGAATGAAATTACTAAGCAAAAGGTCATTATTGACCAAAGTCATTGAGATATCAGTGAGATGAGTAGTTTGGAAGAGGAGGATTGTTAGTAGTTTATAGTGAGCATAGCGAGGATCTTCTGTTCTTATTAAATTAAATAAAGAAGTGTTTTTGGGGCAATTACTCCCAATTGATTAAAAGTTAATTATCTTATTTTGAGGATGACAATCATCATATTGTAGGTCCTATTGCTCAGTGAGCTTAACCCTGTGTAGAAACCCTTTGGTGCATCTTACCAATTCCGCTAAATTTATAACACTTTCCAATTTGTAAATTACCCCCTACTGACTTTGACCAACTGATTGAAGCTCTTTGGGGTGGTTTCCCCACCCCAACCCAGAAAGGGCCAGGTAATTTGGCCGTCATTGTTTCACCTGAGGAGGCCCCTATAAATAGGGCCCCAAAACTTGCATAGACCTTATAAAAAGGAGTAATTTATCCTTTCATTCTTTCAAGTTCTGCCATTTTGAAGGCGAGCAGAGGTCTAGCCCCAAGCTTAAGTTAAGTTTTTCAGTCAAATCCACCATGCTGATGTCACTTGCGGCAGTCCCTATAAATATCGTGCCTGTGACTAGTGTTTTTCTCTTGAACAGGCAGAGCTCCCCACCAGAACCATCCCTGTTTTGGCGGAACTTGAGAGTCTAAGAATTTTTCCCCAGATTTAATGAAAAACAATCAACAAAAACGATTTCTTTGCACCACATTTGCGCAGTGCAAACCAAAGCATTGAAAAAGGGCTTGGTGGAGATGGCCTTGGATAACGAGGCACAACTGGCCATCAAAGTGGTTATGGGGTCATTAACACCCTAAGACGCGTTTTATAACATAAATGACATACAAAATAACAAGCTGATTATTAGCCCTTGCAGCTCTGATGAGGACACTATTTTCAATATATCAAAATACACCTGAGAACCCCCACTTGACCTCTACCATGATCCGCAGAACACAGTGGTGGAAAAGTAGTTCTCTTTAAAATATAAAACTGTTTATGCAACTGCTGAAGATATGGTAGGATATGTAGTCTCAGTAATAAGAGAGTACAATCATCCCTCTTCATTATATGATGTGTAAACATACCCTGAAGGCATGCTTATGCTTGATGAAGAGTTTTTTTGGTGAGATGTTGGCGGAGTCTGCTTTAATAAAGTCCATTCTGATTATTTTTTGTTGACTGCTACCCTTTTATCCCCTTTAGGAAAAATCAGCACAATTATTTGTAGTTAAAGGAGCCTCTGAGAATTTTATGGACCAGACCTAGCCAAAAACCAGGAGCTAAATTACTTGCTAGGTAGTGTGGTTAGGTGAAGGGCTTCCCAAGGTATTCCCACACTGAAGGTTCTGGGACCATATTGATTATCAAGTTGGCAAATATCATTTGGCTGACCGCTTACAAATAATCAAAAGTCTTCTGTACCCCATTATTTTTGGAGTGGAGTGGTGGCAAAAGTTTGATGTCAGAACCAACTTGAAAGATAACACCTTTTCCTTAACTATAAAGAATGGCCATGAATTTTTTGCCCCTTATCTGAGGCTAATTCTCAGGGTGATTTTCCTAATGGCCCAAGGCTCATACATCCAGCTTTGCTCCGTTGCTGAATCCCGCCTTGGAGTTACCCTTACCTTTCTGTTTGCAAGTTCTGGAATCTTAGTTTGATGCGGCTTCAGCCAATGCACTACCAGCCCATTCAACATCTTGATTGAAAGTTCAAGCTCACTGTTGTTTTGATGCTTATATCTTCTCCCATTTACCTTTCGACTATATGTGAGGAAGCTGCCATGGATGTATGAGTTAAAGAGCATTTAGCTAAAGGCGCAATATTTCAGCGTACCTCCCAATATGCTCCCACTCCTCACTGTGGAGAAGGCAGATGGTACCTTACGACCGTTGTATGCTATGGGATTCTCAAAAAAGTCACAGTACCAGACTTGCATCCCATACTGTTAAATTATCATATTGCTCGCTAGTGTAGAAGGCGAAAGTCTTCTCCAAACTTTATTGCCAAAATACGTTAAATCAGAACTTGATCAAGAATGGCCAGGAGTAGCTAACTGCGTTCTATACAAAAAAGGAATATTCCAGTATTGGGTTATGCCCTTTGGGATTAAAAACGCCCCATCTATCTTTCAACGCCATATAGATGCAGCCTTGAGGGACCTGCTGGCTGTGTGCATGGTGGCCTACATGGATGATATTCTAGAGTTTTTCCTCAATCAAGAGTCACATGCTATATACCTGTGGCAAATGGTGGTGAGTTTAAGAAAAGCCAAACTTACGCTAAAAGTCAGTAAGTGTGAGATCTTTAAGTCCTAGGTCACCTTTCTGGGCAACGTCATGTTTAACCTAAGCCACATGATCACTCCAGAAAAGAAGAAGGCGATTCATGAGTGCCCCACCCCAACTTTAGTCAAGGAATTTAGGAGTTTTTTGGGGACGTGTAAGTTCCTTAAGAAATTCATGCGATATGTTTTTCTGAGGTAGCGGCACTCTTGTACAATAAAAGTGGAGAAAGAGTGCTCCAGTGGTCTCTCATTTTTTGAAATATACCTTCCATGCAGTAAAGTGCACTCCGTTGCTCACGTCTATCCTTCACCATGTAGATCCCATAAAAGAGTTCATTGTGGCCACCAAAGCCTCCAGCTTCGCCATAAGGCGGCCCTATTTCAAGTAGGTGAAGATGGAATATAGCTCTTGGTGGGACACTTTAACCAGAAGATGTCTCTGCCTGAGTTAAGCTACGCAATTTATGAAAAAGAGTTACTGTCAGTGGTTGAGGCGCTTACATATTGGCGTCATCTTTTGCATGGCTCATCAAAATCATTCTGCATTCGTACAGATCACTGTGCCTTGATGTACTACCGCGCACCTGATGTCTTGACCCCATGGCAGGTCGCTGGCATGAGACTATGGCCCAATTTGTGTTTTATTATGAGTTTACGAAGGGCAAGGAGAATGGTTTGTCAGATGCTTTGAGCAGAAACCCTACACTAGCTCAAAATCCAAAGGAGGTAGAGGTACACAACACCCACTTGATGATTTCGTTAGGTAAGATTTTGTCCCATCATCCCTCCCCTTGGACTACAAGCCAGCGCTTGCTCCTCTGAAAAATGAGGAGGAATATGGTAAGCTTAAAAAGGTAGTCCTTTTACAGCCTTTGTAAGCCAAGTATACTATGGTCCTTATCAAGAGAGAGTTAAATCAGGAGCACATTACTAGGGGTTACCACATGAAGGATGAGATTTTGTTATTTCAGGGGCGCATATGGGCTCCTTCCGACCACTTCTCCTGGAAATCATCCAGGAACATCATGATGGGATCACTGTGTGGCATTCTTGTAAGGCAAAGACTCTAGAAATAATTCACCACAATTACATTTGGAAGGTATTAGCTGCGCTGGTTGTCAGGCATTGTAAAGAATGGCTGTATTGTAACCATATGAAATCAAATCGCCAGCCCCTTGCGGAGTTGTTGGTATCAGTCCAGAAAACTGGAGGGCTTTGGACTTCTTTATCGTGTGGATTTTTTGTGGAGTTACCTTATTCTGTTATTTACAACGCCATCATGGTAGTGGTGGACTGCTTTACAAAGTCTGACCACTTTATCTCCTGCAGAACCATGGCAACCGTGGCAGAGATGGCTAGGCTATTCATATCTCACATTTTTGCTCTTCATGAGGTAGCCCAAGAGATGATTAGTGATTGGGGGTGCTCAGTTTACTTCTGGCTTTTGGTTGATTTGTATAAGACTCTTCAAATCCGTCTCTGCCATTCAACTGCCTATCACCCCCAATCAGATGGGCAGACTGAACTAGTGAACCAGTGCTTGGAACAGTTCCTGCGGTGTTACATTGCTGTGGATCATTAAGATTGAGTTTCCCATCTCCTCATGGCCATCTTGTCTATAACAACGCCCAGAATGCATCAATTGGTTGTTCTCCTTTTTCGCCTGTTATCGCTTCAACCCTGAATTCAACATGGAGCCCAGATATGTATTCAAAGTGGAAGCGGTGTGGACTTTGTGAAGACTCTCAAGAAAGTAAACCAGGGGGTGAACATGAATTTGTATGTGGCAATGTAAGCTTATAAGGAGAATGTGATAGAATATTATTGGTAGGTCCTGCGTAGAGAAAGTGATCTCATAATGCTGAATGCTACAAACATCTTTAACAAAAGCCTAGCAAAAATCTGGGACCTAAGAGGATTGGGCCTTACCGCACCATCATAAAAGTGGGCTATTCCTCATACCAGTTGTATCTTATTTGTTATCCGGATATTCACCATCTTCCATGAAAGTAAGCTAACATTGTTTAAGGGCCCCCTACCAGAGACTTTAGAGGCTTATCTCGTGGATGGGGCGTCAGAATGGGAGTGGAGGAGATCATAGCCTCACAGTGAGTAAGTAGAAGTTTTAGTATTTAGTATCCTGGAAAGGATTTAACACAGCAAAGAATAGTTGGTACAAGCGCGGGACTGTGCCAATGCTCAAGATCTGTTTAAGTTTTCCACGAGTGTTTTCCCAAGACTGCAGGACCTAAGTCAAAGCAAACCATTTCTGCCATGAAGCTGGCCCCAGCCCACAAGAACTTTTCCCTGGAAAAAGCCTTTGGATGGGGGTGGAGCCTCAAAAAAAACAAGAGGGTAAAGGCATAGCTCCATGACATAATCAAGGGCACAGATTGTAAGGATAGAGATGGACTTCAGGAGGCTAAAAAAGGTTAAGTGTCAGGCCTCCCTGACCTTAAACGTACCTTATACCAACGCTGGATAAAGTCTAGATATGCCCAGTTTGTCCTAGAAATGCTCGTGATGATCAGCCCAGCGTTACAGCCAGGGCGTTAATATGCATCAGCTACGTTCTAAATCCTGATGGTTTGTTACAGTTGCTCAAGGAACAGGGTTTCAAAACCTGTTCCATTTATAATATTGACAAATTGTGATGAGTCCAGATACAATTCATAACTTAAGTATAGTCAATTTTGAGTTACAGTACCCTGGCTGATGGTAGCGTGCGCCTATCAGTTTCTTAGTCTTAGTACCACTTCTGCTAATCAACGACTCGCCCCTCATTGTATAAGTATGTTTCCACATGATCAACTTTCCTTGTTAGTCAACTTCCTAAAAGTTCTCCATTAAGTATTACATTTTTATGGTACCTTAGGCAAACCTTTGCACGGACCTCCTTAAAGAAGTCTCCAACAACATTGGCTCTTTTATCTTGATGAAATGAACTACAGTATCTGGTGCACCTCTGGGCCACCCTGGCCCTCTCCATATCAAGGTACCCAAGCACCCTGGCACCAATTACACTTGATTATGGACTCCCCTTTGGGTTTAACCAAGTTTTGGTGTTTACTTGTTATCTACTGGTATACTCCACGTTGTATACCCTTGCCCTTGATTCCTTTGGCTTGGCACCCTCCACAGTTCCCTGTTTCCTATCTTGTTAACGGATGGTATCCTGGAAATGTGGCTGTGCATCCTACATTCCCTCTCAGTGAATTAGTGAGTTACATACATTCTCTTCACAAAGACTTTGGCTGCTATTTTGCCCAGTCTAAGGTTTATATTTTAGTTAGGAGTTTTTGTAACTGTATTTGTGAAGCAATGGGACGCCAGTTGGATAGGCCCAACTTGTCGCCCACTTTGAAGAGGGTTATGACATAGAAGTCATGGCCTTGTGGAAGAAGGCATGCGCCCATTAGGCACTTTTCATGGATGTCAGGAGGAGCGGTGCCATGCTTCAGTAATATTTTTTAAGAATTGTAGGTGAAATCATCAGTCTATGGGCATTTTCTACGCTGTTCACAGTGCACTGTGCCCCAGGGCTCCTCCTATGTAATTAGTTTAGTTAATCCTTTTAAGTGGTGTGCTTAGGATCTCAGCGATGTTTATAAGTTTTATTTTTTGGGGGTTAGTTTGGGTGTCATGGCATAGATTTTGGTAGAATTTGTGTATTTTTGTGGATATATCTGATGGGTTGGCTGTTATGATGCCATATTCTTTTAGGATCTGTGTGCATGCAAGTTGATTGCCCAGGGTGTAGAATTAATAGAAGAAGTATATTGAGCAGGCCTTGCTTTTAAATGACTACATACCTTATTTTAATAATTTAAGTCGAAGCTGGTGTTCAAAGATGAGGTCATTAAGGTGGGCAGATATTTCCACCCGCTTTCTCCCCTATCTGTGGGCTATAGCCAGTCTTCAGTGTGTTGAGTTCAAGGTGGTCAGGTTCAGTCAGGGTGCATCCGATTGTGTCTGTGTCAGCATGATTTTTCGTGAGGCAAGGTGTTGATTTTTGTTTACTAATTTGAATTTGATTTCCTCCCAAGTAATATGGGGTCCATTAATAATGGGGTTTTAAATTTCGGGTTGAGGTCACACTCCAAACCCAGGTAGATAGTTCAGACAGTTTGATATTTTTTAAGTGAATTTTACTTTAGGTTGAGACCTGTGTGGCTGTGTGTTAAAACAATCAAACTGAGAAGATTCTTTGGTCGTAAAAATTTATTTATTGTTGGAAAGTTGGAAATAGCTTGCCAGTATGATGTGGGGGATAGTATGGTTTCGTTCTGCTTATGAGAAGAGATTGCCCTTGCACACATGAAGGAAAGTCATGTTTGGGAGGAGGTGTGCTCGTGAGAATAGGGTGTCATATAGGCCAAGGGATAATTTATGGCACAGAGTTTGATTTGCTAGGAGGGTGTCCCACAGGCTTGGGCCATTAGTCTATTTAGGAGTTGTCCCAGAAATTGAAGTCACCTAGCATGATGGTTTTTGGGGGGTCAGGAGTGTTGCTAATGTTTCTAAAAATTCTCTCCTTTTGGATGATGTGCTTGGTGCATATATGCTTGCTATTGATAGTGTTTGTTTTGCCAGGAGATTGTTTCTATCAAGATGTGACAATGAAGAACGGCGTCAGGTTCTATAATTTTAAATTATAAGGTGGCGAGCATCCACCCTACAGTGGTTTTTCCATACAAATTGTGTTGGTAGTATCCTGTTTGACCAGATCTCCTCTTCCCCTTGTAGACAGTGGATTTCTTGGATGGCTAAGATGTCTACATGGGGTTTTTGCAGTAGTCCTGTTTTTTTCTCAACTATTAAACTCTAGCTTCTGTGATGTTTAGCATCTCTATGGTCAATGAGTTGACTGTGGCACCTCAGGAGCGGTTGGGAGAACCGTCATGCCCTTCCTCTTTGCACCATTTGTGATATTGGCTCTGGGTGATGGGGCCATTCCCTCCTGCGTGATTGCACGAGCCTTTTTCTTGGGCATTTTTGTGCTTTTCCATAAGTTTAATTGCATTAACTGCTCTATAAGTGATTCTTGTTGTTCAATGATGCCATGTGTGTTTCTCTCAGGAACTCACAATTGGCCCCTGAGTGTGTGTATCCATCCTGCATGTTGTCAGTGGATCCAAATTGTTTGGTAAAATTAGGGTAATTGGTAATTTCTGTATTTATGGCATATCTTCAAGAATTAAGTGTTCTTGGGTTGGCTGATGTGATTAAATTGATGCGGGAGATCTCCTCTGTGTCTTCTTAGATTTGGCTGGGGGTGATGGAGGAGGGAGTGAGTGACACTACCTTAGCTACGGTTCATTTATGGGCCTTCTGCACCATTTTGCGCACCTTGGGTGATACTGGGTCTACGATTATATATTGTCCGTCCTCTCCCTAGAGGATGCATGTTTGGTTTCTATTATTTTTTCAAAGTTCTCATTATCTTCGTCCATCATGTCATCTCAGAATTTGGGGGCCATTAGCCCTCCTTTACTGGGCGCATGTGGACCTTGTGCCCTTGGGCACTACAGTGGTTGCAGATAGGTGGTGCGCTTTCAGGCATAACTTGGAACGCTTGGAAACAAATTTATCTGTGGGGTGGAATACTGCAATAAAAATACCTTGTTGAGGTCCTTGATTACCTCAGGGTGCGGGCTGATAGGCATGTGCCTTTCCTGTGCACAGGCTCAGCTTTAAGTGGAATTGTTGCATTTTAAGTTGTTTAATTTCACCATAGCTGGAAAGCCCAACATGGAGTTCCTCTCCAGTTACCTTCTGAGTGAGGTTTGTGGAAGTGAGTCAAATGAGATGAACAAAGTTTTTTCTCTGTTCCATCTAGTGTAAATGGTGTGCACAACATGATTTCCTATAGGTTGGTTGGTTTTAATGCAGGCTTTCTCAGAGTTGTCTGCAATGTCTTCTGTTTCAAATCTTATATCAATTTATCCGCTGTGGATCATGTAATGGCTACATATACAGCGCTGGGAAATAGGGTGGCCTGTGCCTCGCCCACTTTCTCCCCCAGGGTGGGTGATTCAACTCCTAGGTATAGACGAAGCCTATGTTCTACTGGAGATAGGGGTTGAGAGTATTGGATATCCAAATATTGTTTTTTGTTATAATTTTACAAACCCTAACAGTATCAGGGTTTGTGGTTTTTGCAGCCATGTTTCCTAGTCCAGCTTCAGGGCGGTTCATACCCTTTGATGCTGTACCATTTGGTTATTGCCCGTTCCTGCTTTCACCCAATTTAGTTGCCATATTGTTGTTGCTCATCTCTCCTGTGCAGTTATTGAACTTTCTGTTTGAATTGAATCTTTGTGTACAAACTTGATGTTTCAAGAAAGAAAAACGACAAATTAAAATATAGATAAGTTTAAAAATTGGACAAAATTGAGAAAATGGCAGCGGTAAGAGAGAACTTTCCTGGAGTAATTTTGGGCGGTGAAACGGAAGTATCTTCTACAAATAATCTTCCTTATTAAAATACTTCCATTAAGCAATGTAGGGGTAGGGGTAAGCTTTTATAGAAGTAGGGCAGCATGCTAATTGGTTTATTGTTTTTTTTGGAAATCCCAAAATACATCCTCAGTAAAAAGAATTCTCTTTTATATTATATCCTAAATTTATAGGCTGAGTTTGAGGCCTGAAAGCTTTTTTTCCGACCTCTTATGATACACCCTGGTACTATAAATATTTATTGTGGCATGTATAGCCACATTTTAAGAGTTAATCTTAATCTCCTTAAAAGACTTATTTAATTCAAAAAGACAGTGGCCTATTTAATGTGAAAGTTTAACACAAAAAAGCAATCTAGAGCCATTTACAGCAAGGTGTGACAAGTGTGTACTGTATTTTTATACACTGATAACTTCTATAAGGATCCACTTAAAAACCACTGTTTACACAGACTCCAGCTTTTCTTTACTTTTATAAGCCAAAGAGGCTACTCTACTATCATTCTTTACATATCAGAACTTTTTCAAATATAGCTATAAGTATGGGCTTTTGAAATCCTCATTTATATACTTCATGACCTTCTGATTAAAAACCAACTCTGTATCATGATATTAAAATTTCTGAATTGATAAATTAGGTACCTTCATCAAAGATAATCAACCTGACTCTTAATGATAAAAACTTATATTCCCAACGACCCAAACTCACATTATTTCCCCTTGCTCTGGCTTCCCATACCACTCTCAAAAAATCTATATTCTAATCACTTCTCTGGCTGAAAATATAGATGCTCTTATCTTTTAAATTAATGTGTTTATATTATAATGATAAAGTTAATCTGATCCTATTGAAAAAGCACATCATGTGAGCATTATGTTTCCTTGGTGATGGATTACTTGTGTTGCAACAGATAATAAGACATTAACTAGATAGCATTTATTTGGCCTGGAGCTGCCTAGGAAGTCTCATAATTTAATAGAAAACTTTGACTTTTAGCCATGCCAATCCAATCCAAAAAACTCTGGAAAGAAAGGCCTCATGCATTACCTCCAGTTTCCAGGTATTCTCTAAGTCTCCTTATTAGTGAACTTTGTTGTAAGTATTCCTTATAAGAATTTTAATGTCAAGTGTGTTAATTAAAAATCCTTAAGTATCATATTTACTAACTTGCACTTCTCTCATCAATTCATAGTAGACTTTTAAGCACCTCATAAGAGCGTTTTTTGTAATTACCCTACCTCAATAATTGTTGGTGCTTTAAAGAACATTATTGCTCAAATAAAAAATTCTTATTTGATCATTATAGGATCAAACCCTTCTGCTACACTGAAATTCGCCCTCTATCTGACGGTCAACTATAAGGATCAACTAGTTTCTTGAAAATACAGGTGCTGCTATGCTACATATCTGTTTTACTTATATACTTTATATTTTCTATTTCAATATGCTACAATTACTTTATGCATTCTTATCAATTCTACATTTGAGGCTGCCGGTGCAACGCTTTCCAAAACAGGCAATAAACCAAGTGGTACATGTTACCCTCTTTTATATAAAATGCTTACATCTATCTCTTCATTGATAGCTGGTTGTGGTTTGAGGTGACTAGTCTCTTATGTAGAAAAATCTCCAACTACACCGCCTAAAAAGGCAAAGAATATCTCTAAATAAGTTCACCTAAACAACTACCAATTTACCATTTTACCTCCTTCTTCCAAATCATGAATATTAGAACCCTGTTTCTATTTTTAGTGCATATTACAAGATTACTAAATTTGCTGAAATTTTTACATGCAAAACTATAATCTTGACCCTTCACTTTCTTTTCCTCAACTTCCTTTTATCAAGTCTATGTTCCTTTGCCAATTGATCTCTAAGTTACCTTGAGTGGAGTGCTTCTCAATTTCAAAAAATTTTAATTAAAATTTTAGAAAGCTAAATTAGGGGCCAGCAAAAATGGAGTGGCCCTTAATCTCTCATAATCCCAATTATTGCATTCATTTTACAATCCTATCTTTTCTAAGCAAAATTTTCAAAGAACATGCAGCCTGAAAAGAGGATACAGCGTCCAAGAACAGTGCAGTAACCCCCAAAGTAGGTGTGGAAATTTTATATGACCACATTATCCAGCTTGGGATTAATTAGGCTTCAATTTATTTAGATAATGGTTTGCATATTTTAATTTAGCTTATTGATTAAGCTTCAGATGACAATTTAATTATGTCATCTAGGCGGAAATAATAATCAACTAAACAGTTGATAGTAATTCTCATTGGATCACATCCAATGTTAATTATGTTTACAATTTCATCAGGGATTGTTGCTGACAATTTAGAGATGAGTAAATTAGCTTGAAATGGGCAATTACCCATGGGAAATCATTAGGTTTGGTAGCTGACATGTGGGCTGATATGAATGGTGATTTAAATATGCTATTACTCATGAATATCAGCTGTAATATTCCCTTAAATTGAACCAATATCTCTTTTTTGTCATCTAGGCGTGCTGAGATCCTTGTGGTTACCAAAATTTACCCCTAAACACATGTCCTCTCTTTACTTCCGCCTATAAATATTCTCTTATTTTATTATCAATAAACATCTTAGAATTGTGAATACTTTATTTTCTATTATCGATTGTTTACTTCAAGGTGGAGATGTGAAGAATTACTTCCTGTTTAAGTGTCAACGCCAGAGTGAGGCCAAAGTCACTAAAACTCTTATATCTTGCCAGAGTGAGGCAAAATTCACTTATTATTATCTGCCAGATTAGGGCTGAATCTACCCATTTATCTGATTTTGACTAAGCTAATTGTCTTCATACAATTAGCAAATTTGGTTTTTTTCCAGAATTAGCAGTTAAACGAACCTGTGCACCAGTAAAAACTTATCAGTTTTACATGTGGTGCTCACTACAGGGGTTGAGTTGAGTTTATAAAAAATTAATAACACTGAATTTATAACTAATATGGAGCACTGAAGAAATGAGGAGTCAGGATCATTAGCAGCCCAGGGAGGAAACATTTAATTAGAGGCGGGTATGCTGGTGGATCCTTGATATATACATCTATCATTGATTGGAGTGAACGAAAATGCTGTAACAATTTACAAACCACCTTTGGAACAAATCTAAGAAAATTTACCCAATATTAGTGATATCCTGATGAGAGTATTTCAAATTTTGCTGACCTTTACTCTGGATTGAAGCTGTAGCTTATTCCATCACACAACCAATCAGGAATAGTGAAGATGACACTTTGAAAATTTCCTTAATATGAACAATTCAACATCAATAGGATATTTGCGGAACATTGGTAATATTGGCGATTATATTATCAAATATGTGCAGCCAACTACCCAAAATGAGAGCTATCCAAGTATGACACCGGGCAGTTATCGCTAATCTTATTGAGTGTACCCAAAACAACAGCGTACAATAGCAGGCATTAATGTGACAATTAGACATCAGTTTTCAGCAGATTCACGCTGGTTTGGATTCCATATCACAGTGTGTTCAGCAATCAAACACCTAAATCAAGAATCTGGTGGCTGAGTTGAATAATAAACTTTGGGGGATAGTCGAAGAGATTATCAACCAAAAAGGTTCAATTACTTATGGAAACATGATGTGGATAAACACTGCAGGTTATCTGAATCAAATATCGCTGATTTGATTTGAGCTCAGGAGGCAGCTGTGCCAATGGCTGCAGCCAACACCAAAACTCACATGGTCATGCTCAATTTAGTCAAGGGGAGACAGGAGATTGAGAGCACTGTCAGATAGATGGAGAGAAAATTCAAAAATCTCAGTGAGGAAATTAATACTGAAATTGACAAGCTTTGCACAGAGATAGAGCTTGTTAACAAGAATGCATTAGAATAGGAAACTCAATCCAAATTAGATTCCTTGAAGCTTAAAATCATCAAATTAGATGACAAAGTGTTCAAATATGAAAAGTAAAATCAAGGACTACATGAGCATTTATTCAATATTCAAAAATGAGAAGGCACATTGCAGAAAGAAATAGAAACCTTGAAAGCCACTTTAAATGGGGAATTTGATAAAAATCATCAACTTTGGGAAAATGAATAAAACATTTGGCTTAGGAAAAAGTCCTTGAATTATAGGATGACCTTAAAGCTTCTAGATGTAATTGCTCACGAGATGAGTACCATGAGGCGAATTTGTTTAAGGATTAATTAACATCTATTGAAGTAGAAAGTTGTGGTTAAAGTATGAACCAACCTGTTCAGGAAATGCCCCTGACTATTGCGGCGCTTCCTGAAGTTACACCTGAAACAACTCCAGTGTCCTGCCAAATTCCAATTAGAAATACTGCACCAATTATCATTGAAGATTTTAAGAGCACTCCAAAGTTACCCGTTTTCTATTGGGATAACGTGCCTGCCTTCTTCCGTTTATTTGAGATGACCATGTATGGTTATAGTGACCAGCAGAAAGCTGTCACTGTCATAAATTTGCCTTGATACTTCCTGTCAAAATCTAGTTTTGCTTTACCTTCATGGGGAGAACTGGAGCTATAAGGAGGCAAAAGAGGCAATTCTGAAAGAATTTGGTAGTCCAGATAAAATGTCAGCCTGGAAGCAAGAATTTATGGGAATTCAGTTTAAGAAGGATGAAACATTGGGTGCATATGCCGATCATTTTTATGAGGAAGCACAAATCCTTAGTGGGGCTAATATGATGACTGATTTTGTTGGGATAATTGTGATGCAGAACGCATTACATCATCAACAAGAATTTCACTAAATGATGTCATCCACTCTTACTAGCAAATACACCATTTACCAAATGATAGAACATCTAAAGGTCTTGTCAGCAACGTTCAAAGCACTAGATTGGACATACAAGCCAAATAAACAGTCAAACAATAATAAGGGACCAGGATGATTCCCTGACAAATCCAGAGATATAAACAATCATGGGAATCAAGATAAACAGTATGAAGGAGCTAGACCATTTAAGCCTCAGTAAACTTGCAATAAGTGTGGACAGCCTGGTTATTTCGCCAATAACTGTGGACAACGCAAACCAAAGGATCAGGTTAACTTACTCCAGCATAAGGAGAAACAAGAAACTTCTAATGAGCAGGTAAAAGACCATGCAGTCTAGATGAGGGACAATCTAGAACCGCAGGTGACCAAGTTCCCCCAGATAATTTATATGAATTATACAATTTGGATCTATTCGTGGATGAGCCTGAGTTAGATCCTCTTCATCAAACTGTCTATTAAGATGTAAACGCAATAACCAGATCAAAATCAAAGGGGATTTCCCCCAAAATTGTAGAATAAGTAGCTCTCCCATGTGCCCAAAAAATAGTGGAGAAAGTCTGAAATGCTGAAGATGAAACCAATTTATTTAATGCCAAGTTAGACGAAGTCAATGTATTGATTCCAATAGGTACAATTCAAGAAATGTTCCTAAGATACAAGCTCAATTAATTCATACCCTGGATTTGGACAACGAATCTGTCATACATGCAGTAAACAATAGCTTATCTTATTTTTCTAAGTGCACATATATGGATATTTTAGTAAACTGAGTCCCCATCCGGGCAATAGTTGACAGTGGAGAGCCATTCAATATAGTACCTACCAAATTAGTGAAGAGATTGAAGACCAAACCGGATCTAGAGCACAGGAAGCAGTACAGGATGGCTGGCCCTGACCCTACCACTTCCTGTGGGGCCTATAGTGCTCTGTCACTACATTTTGGATTATTGGTTGTATCAGCACTGGCGATTGTCTTGGCCAACCAAAATTATGATATCCTCATTGGCACTGACTTCATGTGGAAGTATGGGGTCAAATGTGATTTCTAGGAAGACACTTTAACAATTCTGGGGCAGACGTTGCCGCTGATTTATCAACGTGAGGGGAAGGAACCCCTTAATAAGAGAAGTAATTTCATCAATTTAGTCTATAAGGATGGGATATTACCTGTTGGTTACAACTTGAAAGGGAAGAAAATCCGGAAGTTACCCAAACAAGTAAATGAAAATTGAGGAATTCCAATCCATTTTAAAGAAGATGTCATAATTCAGCAATAATGCAAAAGATCATAGAGACTGGACTGACTTTGGAAATACCAGAACAGTTATACTTGGAAATTGAAGCTCCTTGGCAACAGTTGAGGATCGAGTCTTGGGTAGCCTCAAGGATTTTAATCCCTGGTCATGATGAGATTTGGCTCCTTTTGGCCAATCTGGGAAAAATTCTGATAAAAGTCAAACGGTATCAAATAGTTGCATTCACCCAGTTAAATAAAGTATCAGAGTTTCGTTCCTTCCATGTATTTGGAGAATTGGATGAATTAGGATTATTAAAGGAAATGGACGGGAATATCCACATGCTAATTGAAAGGGATCAGTTAGCTGGGTTGATGAAGGGTCAGAAAGACGAAGTTCTGGCCTTATTTGAAGAATACTGAATCATTTTTTGCGCAGGATGGCCATGATCTTGGGTGTGCAAAGGTTATTTTGCACTGAGTCAATACTGGGGATGTTGGACCAAATTGATTGAGGCCTATTTGAAGGTCTAGAGCAGCAGAGGTAGTTGTTACCAAAGAATTTGAAAAACTCATAGAGCATGGAATGCTTGTACCATTATCCAGCCCATGGTCAAGTCCTATATTATTGGTTAAAAAGAAAGATGGCTTTAATCGAGTGTAATTGATTACTGTCAGTTGAACAAAATCACAAAAAAAGGACTTTTATCCTCTGCCAAGAATCACCGATGCATTGGAACAGTTAGGAGGAGCTAAGTTTTTCTCCGCCATGGACTTAATCTCCAGTTATTGATAGATAGATAGATATGCCCGTGGAGGATCAAGAAAAATGTGCTATTATCACAGCACAGGGGTTGTACCAGCTGATGAGGATGCCTCAGGGCTTGTGTAATTCCCCGATGACATTCCAACAGGCAATGGATACAATTTTATTGAATCTGAGGCTGTCTTGTGTCCTTGTCTATCTGGATGATACTAATGTGTTTAGCTGAACGTTAACCAAACACCTACACCACCTTGAGGAAGTATTCAAGTGACTGGCTTCTGCGAATTTCAAAAGTAAGCCAATAAATTGTCATTTCTTTAAGGAGGAATTAGAGTATTTGGGGTTTGCAATCAACGCAGAGGGACTCAAGCCCCAACAACAGAAGGTAGAAGCAATTAGGAAGATTTCAGTCCCTAAGAGCGTTCAGGATATTCAAGTCTTTCTTGGAATGGTTGGCTATTATCATTAATTCATTAAGGATTTTGCAAAAATAGCTGATCCACTTTTCCATCTTTTGAAAGACCCAAAAAATGGATTCATCTGGAATGATGAGGATCAGATCACGTTTGATGAATTAAGGAAACATTTGAAAATGAGTCCAATTTTAATATATCCACATTTTGAGAACCCGTTTATTATTCAATTGGATGCATTGCTGATGGCAATAGGAGCCGTCCTTAGCCAAGTAGACGAAAATGGGGATGAACACCCCATGGCATATGTCAGCTGAACTCTGTCAAAGGCTGAAAGGAACTATACAGTTACAGAGTGAGGGTGCCTTGCAGTTATATATGCCTGCAAGCAATTTCGATTTTATATACATGGAACACATTTCAAGGTAGTAACCAACCACGTCTTGCTCCGTTGGCTCCATTATCTTAAAGAATCAGAAGGGAGATTAGCGCGGTGGGCTTTAAAGTTGCAGGCCTATGACTTTGAGATAGAACATCGATCTGGAGAAAAAAATCAAAACGCTGATGGTTTATCAAGGTTGCCTGTCATTTTTGCTGTGCAAAATCGTGCAGATGACTTATTTGAGCAGATGATCCATGGGGAGTTACAAGAAGAACCAGTTGAAATTCAAAAAGCGCTGAAAAAGGAAATGAAGAAAACTGAATTTGTCAATGGCCAATTATTTAAAATAACGGATAAAAAAGGCTTTTATTTCCAAAACCTTTAAAATGTACAGAAAATTATTTGAGCTGCCCACAAAGTTGTCAGACAAGGTGGGTTAAAGAAAAAGCTCAAAAATGTCAGGCAATACTATTATTGGGAATCTCTGAGTTTTGATGTTGCCAATTATATTACCTGTTTCATGGAGTGTCAACTTCATAAGCCACATAAGAACATTACAAATTATTGGTTGGTGAAGCCAGGATTTATGTGGCACTCAGTTTCAATTGATGTTTATGGGACCATTGAGTACAAGTACGGGTAAGGTATGTTACATCATAGTAGTGATTGACCACCTTACAAGGTGGGGTGAAATTCGAGCCTTGAGCTGAGCAGATGCCTTGAGTACAGCCAAATTTATCTTGGAGCAGGTGATATATTGGCATGGGTGTCCTCAAGTATTACTAAGCAACAATGGGACAAACTTTACCTCATTTGTAATTCCACGCATAAATGATATAATGGGAATAAAAAGGGTAGTATCTGCCCACTATCATCCTGAAACAAATGGAGTTGTTGATTGAGTCAATGGAACGCTTGCTGCTATGCTAAGAAAGTTGATCTTGGGTAAAACATCGTCCTGGGCGTCTTATTTAAGCTCAGTAACGTTTGAATGATATTAGTTTTCATTTGGCTATGAGAAAAATGCCATTTGAATTATTATATGGTTGTAGGGAAGCATTGCCACCAATCCTCTACTCAGCAGTGGATCTGACTCTGGGGATGAGTGCAGATAGATACCTATATCAGCTCATAAATATTATAGTGGATCTCCAATCTCAAGCTTATGATACTACAACCAAAATAATGGTTCAGGCAAAAAAGCCAATGATAAGAGCTAAACACATCTTAGGGACAATGCCATTGGAGAACAAGTAGCCTATTGTGATACACATGGGTTTGGTTGCCAAAATAAGCTAGATGCATTATAGTCAAGACCATTTGAGGTTATTGCCAAAATGGCAAATGATGCCTACACAATCAAAAATGTGTCTGACGGTCATGTGATTAATAGAGTGCACAGCAAATTTCTTAAGAGATAGAATATATATAAAATTTAATAATAAGCTAACAAAATAATTAAAAATAAGGTTAATAAATATATATAAACAAGAAAAAAATAAAAATGTAGTTATAAATATATATGTTAAAAGAAAGTTTTATTATATTTTCTTGTGAAAAAAAGAAAAAAAGAAGAAAAAAATTAATGGATTAAAATATTTTTGTTATTTTTTATTTTTTAAGCCTAGGGTTGCGAATTGCAAGCTCTTCTTTGATGCCTCTGGTGGGAGGGAGGTTGAAAAACAATATTATGAAAGAGGCCATTGAAGTCAATCAGTTCAGATGCTAGCAAGAATTAAAGTGATGCGAAACCAAGATTTTGGACCCAAGGGGAATTTTGAGAATATGCAACAATTGGAAGAGTAAATGGAATATCTAAATTAGCAAGGTGAGAAACATTAGACAGCGGGGGAAAACAGCAATGCAAGAAAATGCAGTCTGTAAATAAGTATATATAATTTCTATATGGCACAGGCACTGGAAGCTGTGTGAAGTGCTTGACAATGAGCTTCATCAAGGACACTTGCCATATGAGAGAATAACAAACAAGGAAGATGTGCAGGTGGCTGTCAAACCATGCCCGCAATTATTGCCATTAATGGGAGGTATCTCCAGGTAGCCCCCTCTGCAAAGTAATTGTGCAGGCAACAAACAGCATCTTGGAGGCAGCGGCTGCATGCCTCCTAAAAGAAAAAAAGGAAATGTATGGTGAAAAATTGGCAAAGCAAGAAATGAGGTGGTCTATATGCAAAGTACTTGCCCTGCAAACTGAAGTGCATAAGTTGCAGTATTTTGGTTGAGCAAATCAACAAGGTCATGAGAAGAAAAAGAAATGCTAAGGGATTCAAGCAATTTTCTCATATGTTCCTGATATGGAAGCTCAATGTGCTTGTTAGTACTGATTGCCAAATTCAGTAGACAATATTGTTGGTTGATAAAATTGGCCAATCTTAAAAAGGAACTCAGGGAGAATATCCAACTTGATTAAGAATGATTGATTCAAATCAAGGTTAATAAAAAAACTTTTAGGGTTGGAAGGCGAGTCAGTAAGGGTGTATGGCTACCAACCTGAAGGTTGCAGGTTCAATTCCCACCCTTTGCACATCGATCAGGGTGCCATCCAAAGGAAGCTATTGGCGGTTAGTAGGTCTAATAACACGAAAACCTTACCCATGACGTAACCAGAAAAATTTGAGTCCCAATCTGGAGGTGATCAAAACTTTCTTCAACAGAGTTGACCCTGTTCAGGTTTCATGTCATTTCTTTCTTTTGGTAATGCCTGTCCCCTGGTCAGCTTGCCTTTGTTAAATAATATAAAACTTTTCTTTCCAATTACTATCACTTTTAGTAATACAATTCAATTCAAACAGCACAATTTGTTAATTAATACCAGGTGAGATAAGTATGAATAATAAAGTGAAGAGCTGGGTGAACGTGGTAAAGGGCAGTGGACCCAGACCTGCACTGCCCAAAGGTACCAAGCGCACAGTTATAAACAAAAATCTCAGCAAAAATAAAAAACCAGAGGTGATGCCCCATGGGCTTTGTTAAGTTTTGGTAAAATACTGCAGCTATATGGAAGTATCCCAATCACAACCACTGACATTGGTGGAACATGAGATACAAGTTTTCCTGGGCATAGAAACATTGACAATGTGGGAAAAGTTTGGCAAAGCCCATCATAAATTTTCCTGCATGCGGTGTACTTAACAACCCATACTATCCGCAGAGGTTGGGAAGATCTTGGGTTTAAAACTGCAGAAGAAGCAAACGAAGCAGTGAAGGTCAGAGTGGTACTTGACCTTCCAATGGACAGCAATTGGTACTGACCAAACACACTCATTGGACTGAATCTAAAGACATTTTCATAATTTTTGACTATCTTCTGACCACACTGGTGCACACAGTAGTCAAAAAACATGTCTGAAAAGGCTTAGAAGCCTACAGAGAAATCAAACAATTTGAAATGCAAAGATTCCAGCTGATGCTGACCCTTAGCATGGGGAAGGCATTATCAATTATTTCACCAAGCTAGGATGTAATAGAGGATATTACAAAAATCCTTCATATAGCATCCTTCACCATTGGTGGGAAAAAATCCCAGCTGTTCCGCACAACAGTGGAAAGCACACCCTCCATATGCAACCACTGCCAGGCCTTTGGGCACAAGATTCACTCTTGCCTCATAAAAGAAGGCCTGAGAGAAATGGAATTCTGTGAGGAGGAAATAGGTGAAGATGACCCAGAGTACACCAAAATCACGGATACTACAGAAGCCTTCAACTGGGGAGAACATGGACAATATAAAATAATTGTACTTATATACCTGAAAGAACAAAAAATGGCCAAAAAAGCTCACAAGCTGGCTATGGTCAAGGCAAAGGCCTTGGTGGAATCAACTATATCACCGGAGCAGATCCAGGAAGATATGGAGGAATTAAAGTCAATGAACCAATCAGATCCCGCAGAAAACCATACACCCAATCTGACCAGATTGAATTCAGCGGAACCTGAATCAAAAATGAATGCAGAAAAATTGGGGTTCAGAGCACCCCCCAAAATTGCGGAATTTAACCCAATTAGAAAGAAAATCAACAATGGAATGCGCAAGAAATTAATGTGGCCAATAAAAGCACACAATTGCACCACAATAATATATTGAAACCATGCAAAGATAAGTGGGGTGAAAACTGTGGTGATGAAAGGGGAAGAATACACTCCAACTCCTACTCATGGTTATACTCTCCGCAGCAGAGGTGCAGTGGTGAGCAATGTGAGCGAGGGAGTAGGTCCAGGGGGCCCTGCTAATCGCTCCTGAGGCACATCAGGCGTCTCATTAGAGATAGGGGGCGCTGAATATATTGGGACTCTAGGCCTTAACGTCCCAGGCCAAGAAGTTGAGTCTCCTACAAAACCCACCTGTGGATATCCTAGCGGTTCAGGAAACCCACTGTCCACAGGGGAGGAGGAGGCATGGGAAAAATGTGCTCCTCCCAACAATATCGTTTTGGTCGCTCCACTGTGGGGTGATAGTATGTGCAAACCAAAACTTCAAATTTTTTAATAAATTTGTTCCTGGATGGCTGCATACTCGCCGTAACCTTCTCATGGCACACCAAAGTGCATACAATAGCCAGTGTGTACGCCCCAAACGGTGCACATGACTGAAGAGAATTTCTTACAGCCCATACACAAAGAAATCTACCAGAAAATACTTTCATAATGGGAGACATGAACTGCTGGATTAACCCAGAGACGGATTGATGGCCATACACAATGGAGATACCACAAGGGCAAGTGGAACTCCGCGTACTAAAAGCCACCTGGGACTATATGATCCACTGCCAAAAAGGCAACCCCTGCTACAAAACATGACATGCCCACATGTACACAATAGTATACTTGTCTCAATGTCAAGGATAGACTTAATACTCACACCAATAACTTTCCATCGCCAAATTCAAAAATCTAAAACTACAAAAATCGAATTTTCTGACCATCAGCTTGTTTTGGTGTCTTACAAACTGGCGGAACCAAGTACCCAAGCACCCAGATGGTGCAGAATACGCCCATAAATTTTATCCAACTCGGAATTTCAATCCAGGATGGAGGAAATATTCTCAACATGGGTTTTTTCAAACACCTTTTTGCTCAAACCCACTAACCACCTGGGAAAATTTTAAAACCAACAACCCAACAATTTAAACATACATTGTCTATAAGACAAAGGGCAGTTTCAGCCATTATCAAAAATACCTTGGCTAAAATTGACCATTTAGAAAACAACGCACCAAGCATGGGGTACAACCATGGATGGGGTTGCAAATGGGCGGAGGTTTCTGCTTGGTTAAACACCCTGATCCGCGAACACCAACACTGAGTTGGAGTCTATATAAAGGCAAAAACATAAGAGATGGAGAAACTTGCTCAAGCTACTTTTTACGCCAATTCCACACCTGTATTATACAATAGCTTGTACACAGGTCTGTTGACTGGAAAAATCCATAGCGGAAACATCTGAAGAAGTCGTTACCAAAGTGCACAGGTTTTATATAGAATTGTATAAATCTGAGCCAGTAAAACCAGAAAAAATCAAATAATTCCTTATAAGCGCACATATCAACACCGCGGCCCAAAATAACAAATTAATCAATCTAATATCATGCAAGGAATTATTGGAAGTAGTACGCCGTGCACCAAGAGGAGAACGCCCTGGACCTGATGGTATTCTCTATGAATCTTACATAAGATATCTTACTAACATCTCTAATATTCTTCTAGATTCAATGAACAAGTGTATTATGGAAACATGCCTCCTACATGGAGGCAAAGAAGCCAACACGGTCACTTTAATTAAGAAAGGAGACAGATTAGACCTATCCAACTGGCGCCCAATTTCCCTAACCAACACAGATACAAAAATTTTCACAAAAATTATGGCTAAACGACTAGGAGAAAATGCAACTGATGCGATATCCCCATCACAATATGGATTTGTTCCAAGAAGATACATATGGGATAACATACACACAGTTGCAAATGTCTGTCAGTCTAAAACCTCTGGAGCACTTGTCTTTTTAGACCAACAAAAGGCATATGACAGGGTGAACTGGACCTATCTTAGGGCCTGCCTTCAAAAATTTAAGCTCCCAAACAGATCTATAGATTGGATAATGTTATTTACAGAGTCTGCAACCATGGCTGTGCGGGGAGCAGGCTTCTTAACCAACCCAGTTATCTAACAGAGAGGACTAAAACAAGGAGACCCCTTAAGCCCTCTACTCTACAACTTTAGTTTAGACCCCTAATCCAACATACAAACACACTTCTCAAGGTAATAAACGTCAAGGGCCAACCACCAGTCAAAATGATGACCTTCGCTGATGATTGTGTGGTGGGCATATCCAACAATAAGGACGCTTGCAGAATTATGAAGATTATACAAGACTATTCAGCCATAAGTAATTCATCACTTAACACTGAGAAAACGGAAATTATACTCCTGGGGGAAATATCAGACCCAGTGGATGCCATCTACCCAGGGCCAACAAGCTAATACAACATCAAGACTCCTGACCAGACATAGGAGGCGAAAATTAGCAATGACCTCACTGAAACTTCCATTCATCACCAAACCAACAGCTGGCCCTGCTCGTCACTTGGGAGTATGGTTGGAAGCAGGAGGGTACGCCAACTCCATGATGGAAAATCAACTATTAGACAAAATAACAAAACGCATTGCCTCTTTACATGGACACCAAACAGGTCTAACAGGAAGGGTCACGGTAGCCAACTCTATGATTCTATCAATCATATGGTTCACGGCCCATGCAATCGCTTTCTCACCATCCTTCTTCAACACAATCCACGCCCTATTACAAGGATGGCTATGGTCCAACCACAACCCCCTGTACGCCTCAAAACCCTATTTGGCTCTAGAAGGAATGGAGGTATGGGGCTTACTAATTACGTAGAGCAAGCAACCCATATACTGGGATCCTGGATAGCTCAGGTGACTAACTCAGATCTTCCAGATACACACTGGGCCAGAACAGCAAGATATAACTTCACACGTGCACTCCAATTACAAAACCCAGATCACCTGAACACATTAATCAGATATCTGGCATCCCATCCCACAGCTGCAGGACCACACGGCACTCCTGCACATTTCAAATGAATACTCCTAGCCATGAGAAGAGTGACATGGTGGATCCACATAAATGGCCAAACCAATCACCGAGGACGCCCAAGGCTAACTCACAGACAGGAGATCAATGATCAAATAGTCACAGACAATATAATAAGCAAAAGCCCAAGTACCATAGCCAGGATAGATTACCTGGACCATATGGACATACCCTACAACCTGGAGACTCAAAGAAGAGTATGGAGATACACACATCACCCTCTACTCCAACCCAGGATAAGAGCACATGTATGGAGGTGCATGAGGAGAGTATACTGAACAGCTGAACGGTCAAATGCCACTCACACCTCATGTACAATATGTGGTCAGTATGGAAGCCTAGCCCACCGTTTAGAACAATGCCCAACATCAGTGGCTGTATGGAAAGAGGCCATGCGCCTATTCTGCCAAGAAAACGGACAATCCATTCAGCCTAGCAAGGAACATGTTCGCTATAAACATGGACTCTCCTATCCACCCATCTCTCAGGGCGTTAATAGTAGCAATAGCACTATGGACGATACATACAATGGTACTGGAATCGTTCACAGGAGCAGCGCCCACAATCCAAGAAGCCATCCATCGCTTCCACAGCCATATATTGGAACATTTCCAAGCATGGCTGTTTGGACATATGACCCCCATAACAGAAGGACAATCAACACATGGTTCCCCATATGGTTCCTAAAGGTTGATCCTTTCCTTCACACATGCTGCATCCAAGAATAAGCCAGCATAACTCCCCTTCCCTACCGTCCTAAACTTGGTGATCCTGGAGACAACAAGAGGGGCCTTGAACCCTCTGGGGTGTCTTAAATTGTCAAATTTCATTAGTTTCCTCACTATATCAGAAGTGCTTGTCCCCTGGTCGACCTTCCCCAAATAAATAAAAAAAAAGGGAGGCGTCCATTTCAGATAGATTGGCCAGGATTTGATCATAGTGTGATGTATTGAAAGATGACATTTTAGCTGATAATCTGGTCAAGCAGGGGGATGTGTGGGAATTTTATATGACCACATTATCCAGCTTGAGTTAAATTAAGCTTCAATTTATTTATATTAATGGTTTGCATATTTTACTTAAGCTTATTGAACAAGCTTCAGATGACAATTTAATTATGTTGTCTAGGCAGCAATAATAACTGACCAAACGGTTAATAGTAGTTCTCATTGGATTATATCCAATGGTAATTATGTTTTCAATTTCATCAGGGATTTTTGCTGACAAATTGGAGATGAGTAAATTAGCTTGAAATGGGCAATTACTCATGGAAATCATTGGCTATGGTAGCCAACATGTGGGCTGATATGAATGGTAATTTTAAATGCTATTCCTCGTGAATATCAGCTGTAATATTTCCTGAAATTGAACCAATATCTCTTTTTTGTCATATAGGCGTGCTGAGATCCTAATGGTTACCACAATTCACCCCTAAACACATGCCCTCTTTTACTTCCGCCTATAAATATTCTCTCATTTTAATATTAATAAACACCTTAGAATTGTGAATACTTTATTTTCTATTATTGAATATTTACTTCAAGGTGAAGTTGTGAAGAAGTACTTCCTTTCTAAGTGTCACCGCCAGAGATGAGGCCAAAGTCACATAAAATTTTATATCTTACCAGAGTGAGGCTGAAGTCACATATTATTATCCACCAGAATAGGGTCAAATCTACCCATTCATTAAAACTTGATTAAGCTAATTGTCTTCATACAATTAGCAAATTCATGTTATTTCCAGAATCAGCAGTTAAGCAAACCTGTGCACCAGTGAAAACCCATCGGTTTTTACAGTAGGTCTCTATATAGATCAATGCCCTTACAGGTGAGGCCATTGGTTTTTTTTGTTCAATTTTCCTATTTATTAAGAATCATTTACATTTTAGTTAATTTAATTGTTTCATTTTTATTAAAGCATTATGATACCTCCTGGAGCATATAACAGACAACATGCACCTATCAAAATTAATAATTCCTCTTTGTTTAAAAGAGGCACAGGGCCTTCTTCCCAATAGTTTCATGGTCGCTTGGGTGGTACCATGGAAATTGCAAGTCGCAACTAAATCTAACTTAGTCTCCCCTGGTCCATACAGTCATATGCTTTAACTCATCTTTTTAAAAATTTTCCTTGTCTGAGGCCAGATATCTCTGCATCTTCCACATTATAGACAGTACTAAGGTGTTCAAATGCTGGTTCAAGAATATTTTACTCTATATATAGCATACATAATTGTATCCTGATTGTAATTGCTACCCCATTCATACCCTCATATTGGGATCTTATGTGATACTAAATTGCTAAAGCTTATAGGTAAAGTTTTATTTCAAAAGCTGGCTACTATGTGAATGAGTTACTTTGTTATAGAAGAAACCCTGGGCTCAGGGGTAACTTTCTATCGCTATCCCCTAAATGGAAGGTTCAAAACATCTACCTCTGCTCTTATCTGTTCATTTATGTGATTTTCCTCTCCAAAGATGAACCTAGATAGAAAATGATAGTTATGATAATTTATGAGCATTCCATTTAGCCTAGAAGATCATATGATCCATCATGTATTCATTTTTTAGAAAGCTACTCTGCCTATAAAAACAGCTAGGTCAGTTCCTGAAGCTAACAAAATTAAGAAGATCATTAATAAATTTTACAGATTTCACACTAAGGCCTCATATCCCTTTAATATTGTCAATCCTAGACATAAAGATACTTTATCTATAAGTTGTGCAATTGCCTCCTTCCCTTAAAGGAAGAGCCCTACCATTACAAAAAAGAGTGATGTAAGCTTATTTTACACCCTTCATATAAACCAAAAACACCTTCCCTTTAGTGACTAAAGTAGCTAAACCCCTTCTTCCAAATCAGTTAAGTAAAGAAGACTTCTAAGAAACGCTCTACTATAGGGGTTAATTTCTTAAGAATGGAAACCCCCACCTAAAACCCCCTTCCAATATATATAATAACGGCTGTAATGGCTTAGCTGGTTAGAAAAAAGATTAAATTTTAAATAATATTACCAGTTATTGTAAATTTTCATATATCCAAGTCCCTCTTATAGGATTTGACCAGACTAATGTTTTTTGACATAGCGGTTTATACACCCCCTGGCCGCAGCAGCAATTTTCAAATGGTCATCATGACGTTTGAGGATTTACTATTATAAATATCAGTCTTAATGACTGTGTACATGACGTTGAAAATCGCCTCATAGAAACCCCTTTTATACCATTGGGTTTGACTTCTAATAATGGGAGAATTATAAAAACCCCATCTTAAGAGAGTTTTACCATGTGTACAAAGCTGAGCAATGAAAACCTTACTAAAAGATGAAGTGAATTTATTTTTGCAGCCTTCATCAATTAAGACTAATGATATACCCATGAAGCTGCAAGAGACACAAGGACCACGTGAACAACATTAGAATTAAGAGCAGCATCCAAATAAAAAACAGGCTAGAGCTCCATATAATTAAAAAATAAGACAAGAAAATCCCAGAGGATCAGGGATTGGACTACATCAAACTGAAACCAAGCAGCAAATGAACAATTTCCTTTTAGAAAAACTTGATTTTAAAGTCAAGTTGTACTTCAAGACCCCTGAATCCCTCTAAAAATAAATATACATACATATTCATGGTTTAAAAAATGTTACTATAAAAAAATCTGCTTTTGTTGATGTTGTTTTTATTTTTTAACGCCAAATATAGCATTAATTTTATATTTTTTAAACATTTTTATCCTGTTGTCAGCAGAGGTTGAGAGAATTCCATTGTGCTCTGGAGTAGCCCTGTATATTTAATTATAAGGTTGTGACACAGTTGGTTACGCTTGGAAATATGATGTAATGTGCCACATACAGAAAAACAAGACCCTACAATTCATCTGATAGCGCACCTTGTGAACAGATAAATGATTTTTTAGAGTGGCATAAATTTCTAATCGTCATCTCCTGAAAAAAAGCCACTTTAACAATAAGTGGTGCTCACTACAAGGGACACCATAATGTGATTGCGGAAATTTCTACAACAATACTATGGAAATGTACCATGGATAAGATAATCCAAAATGTTTGGCCCTGGAGAGTATTTATAGAATGATCAATTGATTGAAGAAGCGTGTAGCGCATTTGGCTGTTGAGCTAAGAAGAGTTGGACCATCATTAATGAAAGGAAAAGAGCTGGACATGACTCAAGTGGGAGAAATGTTTGAGTTCTTGGAGAGTGAGAACAACATAACTACAAAGCCAAACTCGATTCATACCATGATGGAAAGCCATGATGACTAGTTGTATTTCATGAAGCAGGCATGGACACCATACAAGTGAGATATCTTCCACCTCTCAAACTGTTTTCTACTTTGGTACTACGCACTAAAAGTACTAGTACACCAAAGATGTTAGTACAACCAACACATCAAATTGAACCTGAAAAAGATCCCAATTATGCCCATACTTAAACTAAGTTTACTTCTGACGAGGGAAGTTTAACCATATTATTCATTTATATGATTAAACATGACAGTATATAGTGACAGGCAGAAAGCTCTCCATGTACATGGATATATGAGCAGATAAGCACCGGAGGTTCTTGGAGCTACACTTTGACCCCTTACACTTATGTTAAAGTTAAAAAAATTATTATTGCTGAATTTGGAAGCACATAAGACATTTAAAAAAGAAATCAAGAGTACAACTATGAGAATGGGTAGTTGTGTCAATTGTACTATGCAAACCTGTATTACCTTAAGGCACAACTTTTTAGGACAACTGGAACCCTTATCTAATTAACATGAAAACTGTTTTTCTTAGTTCTTTAGAATTACACCCACAACTCCTAATGCATATGAATATAGCTTTATAACCCGCTGAATCTCTAAAGGCATTAAGGAGGCCTTGATTGACGTTAAAGACACATATAAGATGAAGTAAAGACACCAAAAACGCCAGAATTATCAGCAAAGCCCAGTTGGAAATGCCGTTCATGCTACTTAAAGCTTCTTGGTAAGCCCTAGGATAAGGCTTACTACCAAGCTGAACAGAAGTACCCGAATTCCGCCAAGTCTATATTATACAACTGTCAGAAAGTGAAAAATCTAGAGAAGCTGCCCTATGCTAAAAGAATATAAGAAGTAAAACTTCAATAAAATTTCGCAGTATCAGTGAATTAGGTCACTCACTACACAATTTGAATCGTTGAATAGGAGTATAGGTCGTGGGTTGTTCAATAATACTATGTCTTTTAAGCTCTAAGCAAAAAGGCTGTGCATGTGTGACTCAAACCTAACTAAGCAAAGTTTGAGCCTACTGATCAGTACAATTTGGCTTTAGCTTCTAATATCAATCAGATAGGTGAAAGATCTCAGATAAAAAATATTGTAATACCATTTTTTAAATAAATTTAATTTAGATTGTGTGTCACCCGATGCTTTAAAGAATCTCTGCTTTCCTGAAGTGTTAGTGAGATCTAGTTAGTGCCGTTCTTACTGCTGTCTTAACTAACGGAAAGAGCATTACAAAGGTGGAAGTATCCATAAAAAATTTCAAAGTTTTAAGTACTGTATATTGTTTTCCAATTAACATTATCACTTCCATTCTCATTAAGATCAAAGTTTGCATCTAACATCATTTATCAGGACAAGTTTAGAGCTTTCTGGGACCTAGTCAATCAAAGCACTAGGAGCTCATTTCACACTTTCCTTGCTATTTAGATGCATTTTCTTGTCTGTTCCATCTTTAGTGCTTTATATGAAAATTATGATTTCCTTGTATAAATGAATATACTCGTTGAGCTTTGAGATATCAAAATTCCAACTATAATAAATTTCATCTTCTCAACTATCAGATGCCACTTGTGTAGCAATATAAGTAGAAAAAGAATTTTAAGGAGGTATTATGTCTAGATAAAACTGAGAATTTCATTTAGGTAGTAAGCTATACCCTGAAGGCAAAGGGAAAAAAGCAGCTTTACTGACAATCAAAGCAGAGTCCAGTTTGCTCTTGTTCTAACAAAGAAAAATTGACCTAATGCATAAAGAACAGAAGACATGTTGGTCAAAGCCACATTTAATATACTTAGTCAAATGATTCTCTTAATTACTGTCCCAAATGAGGCATAAACAGGAACTCAGAGTGAATACTGGATCTGCGGTTGTACCTACCAAGATAAAGTCAAAGTCCTCCTTGAAACCATTTACAAAAAAAACCTGTAAAGATAGAGAAGGAACAAATGGTTAAAAAGAGAATCTGTACCACTTCACTAGTGTTTAATCAGTTCACGCCATTGATAGCATGGAAGATATTGGGCTGCAAGAGCCAACCCACAGGAATAGTATGAACTAAATGAACTCCTGGATGATACTCAAATATTTTTTAGCAGCGGCCATAATGAGTATGGCCTGTGCAAGGGATGAGTTCAAGGGATTAGCACTGGGAGCTTCATATTCTTCCAATATTTCATTAACACCGTTTCAAGAGCAAAATAAAGTTATTTTTAATGATATACAGCAACTAATAGATGTAGGCTTTGCAGGCACACAAGATTCCTTGAGCATTGCCTCTTTTTCTAGTTTCAAAAAAGGATGGGACTCGTCGCATAGTCATGGACTACAAAATATGAATGACTTGACGAAAAATTTACACCCCCTACCTCAATCAACAATGCTTGAAAGAAATCTGATGATTGCTCTAGTTCTCAACAATGGACCTGGCAATTGGATAATAGAAAGATGTAACTGCCACCATAAGGCATGGAGGAGTTTGTGATACTTACCAGTTAAATCCTGTATGAACCAACACATATGCCAAAGGGCTTGTGAAATGCCATGGCTATGTTCCAAAGAGTAATGTATCAGGCTTTTTGAGATCTTAAGATGTCAAATGTGCTCATCTACTAGTGTGACATCTTGATGTTCATGTAAGTCCTGGGGAACATCCTCTAGGTGTTAAATGGGCCATTTTCCCATTTCTGAGTAAGAAGGCACCAAAGAGGATGGCTGAACCCCTTGTTACTCAGGGCGATCTCGCTCATGTAGTAGATGAGCGCTGGGTAACAGCTCTCCCACTTCAGATCCCATTTCCCATACCCACACTAACCTTGGCAGAACTGTTACAAGGAATCAGTGAAATCTGCGCCAAGATTGCCAAAATAAAATTGATTATAGCCAATTTGAGTGGCAATCCACTCGATGCTCAGATTTTAAATGGTCAAAAAGGTATGAAGACTGATCTATTGACCAGAATGCCCAATGGTTGCAATTCAATCAACATGACTATTGGGAAAATATCTCCCCTCCCAAATTTGGCAGGCATCACCCCCAATGGGCAGCTTCCTGCTGACAAATCAGGCATTGCACCCAATGCGATGCCATTAACTGAACGAATGGCCTGGAGACCGAGCACTGGTGGGTTGGGTGTCCCAAACCCGTTCCCAACCAAATGGGCCCACCCCTATGTGGGGTGACCTTGGGGGATTCCTGCCGCTTTTTGAGCTAAACGCCATCGCGCCAACTGTCAGAAATGTAGTTGAGCTTTGGCTCAGGCATTTGAGGTCAAACTGACAGCAACTCAGCCCACCGCCAGTTTTGTGATGATGGTTCCCAAGGTACTGACCCGCCCATTCCCAAATAATTCGCCAGTTAGGTCAAATTTGTGGGACCCAATCCTGGCTTTGCTTTTCCCCAAATCACCTACTATTTAATCAGTCACATCGCACTGAGAAAATTGTTGGTTAATTTTTCTTTCCTAAATTTCCATTAAAATTCTTTCCAAAAATTAGTTTTTAAATGTTAAAAATTAAACTGCCTTATCCGCTGACATTCTTATACCCCTCAGAGTTAACAGCTGTGTGCATCTGGTACTTTATTTTGTGCCTATATAAAATTCTGGCTCACCAGCAGATATTGGTGGAACTATATCCTGGTTCTATATTCGTCATATCAACAGCAGCGCCCCAAGCATGCTGGTTTGCTGTTTAGATGCTCTGGCATCTGGGCTGGCAGGCCAGTCTAATCTTTACTTACTGTTCGCCTAACAGTTCAGCAAGATAACCAAAGACATATGGCACATATGAAAGAGACTATTACCTCTAAGAGAGAAACTACTCTATCTAAATATAAGAAAGTGCTTGTTTATGAAGAGCCAGTTGGAATTCCTCAGTAATGAAGTGAGCTAAATAAAATTTAATTTTATCATTAAAAGGTTAAACCTATCTTCAAGATGAGTTCCCCCAAATGCACGAGGTTTATTCAAGTCTCTTTGGCATGGTGGGTACCATCACCAATATGTTTACCCTTTGCAGACATTGTTAAGCTCCTAAAGCACTTGCTCAATAAAAGAGTATCGCTCATAAGGGAACAAAAGCACGAAGACCATCTACCAGATCAAGCAGAAGCTAATGGAAGCCCCAATATTGCTACACCTGGATTATTTATAGACCTTCTATGTTTTTACAGACTGAAGAGACTTGGTTATAAAAACCATCTTAGCACAATCAAGAAACTATAGAGTAGACCACCCAATAGAGTTCTACTCAAAGATTTCTCCAAAGCAAACACAACTACTTGGTTGTAGAGAGGGAGTGCCTAGCAGAAATCAGAGCGGTAAGCAACTTCTGCCCTCATGCTTTACATGTACTTTCATAATAATTACTGATCATGTCACTTTATGATGGTTGTTAAACATGAAGGATCCAGATGGAAGACTATCAAGATGGGCCAATCATCTTCAAGGCTAAAACTCTGAGATCTTGCCCCATGTAGGATTGAAACACCCAAATGCAGATAGCTTATAACAGTTGCCTGAATTTCATTTGCAAGTTCATGAAAGCAGTAGTATCTACCAACTTATAGAATACCTATTGATGAATGTGAATAATAAAATGATGCAGTTGAGAAGATATTAGTGTGCTATTTTAGAGTGTCAAGATTTTAAGTTGGAGATCTGAAGAAACAAGTACAAGAGAATTAGCTACCATACATGAAGATGTGCTAATGAATGGTGCTATTCATGGAAGGAAACCATTAAGTAAGCCACAGAAGGATACAGAAGACATATCATCATCTCAAGGAAAAAGAATTACTTGGAGGTCATGTTAAATGATATCAGTCAGGCCCTAAAGCTCTGCAAAAAATGCGCCCAATACAAGAAACTTTTAAAGACGTTAAAGTTTTAGTCTGTCCCTCCAAGAGCGGCCTTTCACAATGTTTACATCAACATTGTTGGACCATATCTAAAGTCATCCAGTAGTAGTCAGTTTATCATTTTAGTAATAGATCACCTCATTAAGAGGACAGAAGCTTTTGATTTTAAGGCATCTAAATCAAGTTATCAAAGGATTCCTCTTTAATAAAATCATTTCTTTTACAAATGTCCTAAGATACATTTTTACAAACGTTAAAAATAATTTCATTTTAAAAATTTGAGAGGCGCACGATGAACATAAAAGAACTAAAACAGCAGTTCATCTTTCTGTATACACCATCTACCATGGTAAGAAAAGAAAAAAACTTATGAACCCTTGCCTTAATTTTAAAGAAGAACGCAGTCAATCAATTATCCAAATAGGACATCCCGCTGTAATAGGCTTTATTCACTTGCTGGTTGAGCTAGCACAGGAATATTGGAATGTCTCTACTCAAAGCGCTATATAGAAGAGAATCTATGTTACTGATCATGTTAGCCCCAGTGATGGGCACAGATAGGAGTTTCTACCTCCTAGCAGATACCAAGAAGAGTTATTGGAGGATTAAATCAAAATTCAGCTGAATGTCAGCAGCAATATTATGAAGCTACTGATGGAGATTACCCAAAAGATTGTTTGAAGACCCAAGTTGCCCATATTTGGTGTGGTAAAGAAAGTTATTTTTTAACATTTGTGAGGTTGACAACCTAAGAAGTTAAAGATTATCAAGATGGGACCTAGAAATGTTGTCATGAGTATAGGAACCAAGTATCCAACAAGGATGACACTACTTATTACATATAACTGAGTCCACATCCAGCAGTTATAGTCTTTCCTAGGTTTTTTCTTTGGTGTATAATGATGAGAAAATATTAACTGTAGGGGTTTAATACTTAGCCTATTGATTCCCCCTTTATTAAAACTACCCTTTTAATATCACTATGAATGGTGATAATGGTTTAGCTGGTCAGAATGAGGATCAAGTACAACTGACATTACCAGAAATTTAAAAATTATCAAATATACAAAGCTCCTTTAATAGCTTTGACTGGAATAGTATTCTTAATGTAGGAGGTGTTTATATACCCCCTGACCGCCACAACAATTTACAGCTGGTCAACATGATATCAAAGGGCATGAAGTTATAAATTAAAATCCTGATGACTATGTGCATGATGTCACAGAAGAACCTTTAGAGGATATCCTTATATAACCTTGGGTTTAACTGCCATTAATGGAAGAATTACTGAAACCCCATCTTTCAATAGTTTCCTCACTTTTACATTGCTGAGAGATTCATCTATTACCAAAATGGCAAGAAATTTATTTTTGCAAACTCCGTCAATTGATACTACTAATGTACTTGTAAAGCCACAATTGTCATAAGGGTCATGAGAACAACAGGAGCATTCAGGGCAGCAGCCACACTTCCATTAGCAGACCAGAGCTCTATATAATTTTAAAAAGAATCCAAGAAGTCCCAGAGTAACAAGGACTTGTACTTTGCTGGCCCTGAAACCAAGCAACAAATTAATCACTTTATAAGGATACTTGACTTGATAAATTAAATTCAAGAAACATCCTAATTCTTAAATAATATATAATTTCCATTATTATATTAATTAAGACGTCTTTTAAAAGAAATATCCATATTATGTTGTTTTTGGTTAATTCTGATAACACCAACATATTATTAATGGTCTAAGCTTTTGACTTAGCCTTCTTATTGTCATCAGAGGTTATTAAGAGTTCTAATGTGCTCTGTAGTAGCCCCATATGTATAGCTCCAAGGCTCCTGTAACGCACTGGCTCCTTCCAATGAGCCACGAATGAGTTGGGCAACAAGATCCATGTTAAAGACCATAGGGCTGACAGGGCTCCTGATACTACTCTCCTGGTGCGCGCGCTACAAGATCGGACAAGCACCCCCTGGAAGACAGTTGCAAATATACTTAACCCCCAGCAACATGCCTTGACTCCAAGACAAGGTATAGAGGGAGGCAATAGCCCTCCCAAGCTCACTCTCAAAGTCCAATTCTTGTTGATTCAAACCAAACATGGCTGCAGTTAGGCAATATTTTAAAAATAAAACCTAAATTATAAATATATGGATTTTAGGTTCCTTTATTTAATATTTAGCCAAGTTGATAGAAAACAGAACTGAGAAGCCTCCAGCTCCCAGTTCCTTCCCTATATACACATGCTAAAAGCTAAAATAAAATATAGTATAAGCTTATGGTGCCAACTTGAATGATGTTTGGTGTAAACTTTACAGCAGGATCGCGGAATCCTTACTCAATGATTCCATGCCAGTTCAGATCCTCAATGGTTCCGCGCCAGTTCCATTTCGAATCCCAATTGAACCGCGAAACTCCCAAGCACCCGTTCTATTCCATTCTCAATTCAAATTCAAATCAAATCTTGAAACTACCCATTTTACTCGTTTTCCGTTCTGTTCTGACTTGGACGCCCATCTTGCTCCTTGGCCTACTCCAAGCTCCGGCCCCTTAGGCGTTCTTGCCAGAACCAACGCCCCCTCCTCCTCCATACCTACAGACACAGCCTGCCCTGTCTTACCAAAGATCAGGGCAATGTGATGCTGAGGATAGACCTCAACCGTCACATCACCCCCTAGACAGGAAGAACTCTTGGATTTTCTCAGTACATTGGGCACAATCCCTAGCTGACTGCCATGTGGACTCCTCAATAGGATGACCCACCCAACGTACCAAGAATGAATGACATCCTCGCACCACTTTGGTGTTGAGAATCTCCTCAACTTCATACTCTTTGGCTCCTCCTCCAGCTGGAAAAAAAGGAGAAGCCCTTCCAGGTGGCTGGCCAAAGAATGGCTTGAGCTGCGATACATGCAACACCAGATGGGCTCTTGACCCTTCTGGGAGCTTCAGCTCAAATGCCACCTTGTTCACCGCCCTCACTACCTGATATGGGCCCAACGCCACTGGCCCCAATTTCCGGCTCCTTACAGGCAAGGCATAGTTCTGAGCATTTACCAAGACCCAATCACCTCTCTTGAAAGCTCTACCTTCAGATCTATGCTGGTCCGCCTTCCTCTTCTGAGCTGCGACCGCCACCACCAAATTCTTCTTCAGGAGCTCCAGGGTGTCCCGGGTATCTCGCAACAGCTCATCTGCCGCTGAATTCCGACCTTGCTCCCTGGGCCCCATACCCTCTGGGTGTTGGCCATGATTTGCGAGAAACGGGGTCATACCCGTGGATAAATGCTTATGATTGTTATAAGCAAATTGAGCCAGCTTTACCCAATATACCCAGTCACCCTGCCGCCCTGAGACATAGCACCCTAAATATTGCTCCAATATCTGATTTACTCTCTCAGTTTGGCCTTCTGACTGAGGATGGTATGCTGACGAATGGCAAGCCTTGATCTTTAGATTCCCCAACATGTGGAGCAAAAATTTAGATGTAAATTGCGGACCACGATCCAACACAATCTCTTCAGGCACCCCATGTCTGTAGAAAACCTCATTTACAAAAATCTGTCCTGCCACCTTTGCAGAAATGGTTGACTGACAAGGGAAAAACTCTGCATATTTAGTCAGGCGATCCACCACCACCATCAAGGCATCCATCCCCTGTGACTTAGGCAGTCCTGTGATGAAGTCCACACTCACTGAGGACCATGGCCTAGAAGGAATTTGAAGCGGCTTCAATTTCCCCCTGGTGCCACCCATTGGGCCTTTGCCCTGGCGCAAACCACACAACGCGAAACATACTTCCGCACCGCCACGCCCACACCTCTCCACGAATAGTGATGGCGAATAAGATCTAACATCTTCTCTTGACCGGGATGACCTGCCAGAGGATGGTCGTGATTAGCTGCCATTACCTCTTGTTGCAGACTCTTCACAGGGACCCAAATCCTTCCCTCATGGTGTATGATACCACCCCAAACCGAGAATCCCGCATGCCCCCTGCTTGCCTCACCTTCTCCTGTCTCTTCTCTTATCCGTTGGCCCAGCTCACATCTTTGCTGTGCAGTCCGGATTCTTCCTGCCATTCCTTCTCTCCAGCCCTGGATCGTTGCAAACAGGTTCTGTGGCAACATCGTGGCTGTATTGAACTTCCTCAACTCCTCATCGGAAAACACCAGACCAGAATCACAGCTCAATAAATCTGGCAAGATATTTTATTTTCCCGGCTTGTATTCAATCCGCAGGTCATATTGAACCAACTCTAAGTGCCACCGGGCCTGCCTCTGGTTCATCAGGCGTGGGGACTTATAGTATTCTAAGGCTTGATGGTCCATTCGAATGACAAATGGGTGCCTGGCATACAATAGGTGGTGTTGCCACTCCCTAAAGCTGCAACTATTGCCAAAAGTTCTTTATACTAAACTGGATAGTTGGTTTCAGCTGGTGCCATCTTCCAACTGAAGTAACAGACAGGATGTTCAACCCCATCCTTACCCTCCTGCAACAACACGGCTCCAAGTGTGAAATTTGACGCGTCAGTCTCTACCACGAATGGTTTGTTTGGGTCAGGGTGTGCCAGAACTGGGGCTGTCAGCAGACTCGTCTTCACTTGCTGAAATGCCCTCTCCTCAGCCTCCCCCCAAACGAATGGCACGTCTCCCGTCAGTCTTGTCAACGGCACAGCCCATTGGGCCAGATCCCTAGAAAACCTTGCACGAAATTTACCACCCCCAAAAAACTTCGCACTTCAGTCCTATTCCCAGGAGCCTTCCATTCCCGCACCGCCCGCAACTTATCAGGACAGATCGCTATCCCTTCTTGGAGGACCACATTCCCTAGGAACAACACCGATTCCTTATTGAACTCGCACTTGGACAGCTTCAACTTCAAGCCCGCGTTCCTAACCACCTCCAACACACTTCTCACATCCCTCACATGGTCCTGTGCTGATCTGGAAAACACCAGGATGTCATCCATATAAGCAACACAACACCTACCCACTAAGTCCCCCAATACATGATCAATCATGCGCTGGAAAACTGCAGGGGCATTGCGTAGCCCAAATGGCATAACCCTGTACTTGAAGTTTCCCAGATGACATTTGAATGCCGTATACCGCTGGTGCTCAGGGCAAACAAGAATTTGATTGAAAGCGTCCACCAAATCCAATTTGGTGAACACCCCACACCCGGAGATCATGGGCAGAATGTTTTCCATGAGTGGCATTGAATAGGGGTCAGGTTCTGTCACCTCATTAAGGCGTCGGAAATCAACACAAGGACGTAACTCCCCCTGACTTGGGAACCAACAGGACTGGCGAAACCACCGGCGACTTGGAAGGCACAATCAAACCCATATCCAGCATCTTATGGACATAATCCTCCAATGCTTCTTGGGCCCGTGGATTCAACGGATAGACTGGACAGCCCTTTGGTAACTCAGAGCCTTCCTTGAACCGGAATCCAAATGCAAAATCCCCTGTAGGCGAAAAGGCGCATCACCTTTAGGCTCAAACACCTCCGCAAAATCCTGATACTCCCTCGGCAATCCTTCCACTGACACTTGAGGTGATTCCACCCATGTGCTTCACCAACGAACCTTGGGACTGAAACGTCCATTCACACGTCCCCTGACCTCTAGGCGACAACAGAACCCCTCTCTCTTCATATCAAACTGTGGGCAGAAATGGTGCCACCATCTCATCCCCAGCACCACCAAATGTGGCAGGTGAGCTACGGCGTGAAACTCCTCCCTGAATACCTCTGGGCCTTGCCTCAACAGGACCTTGGCCTGCACTCGCCATACCGCCATTTTTTTGGAGGCGTCTGCCAACGTCACCCATCCATCCTTCTGTAATGACAATCCATGGCTTATTGCCCACTTCTCCTCAACATAATTTTCCCTGGCTCCGGTGTCAATCAAAGCTAGAACTTCACCGCAATCCCTTCCTTCATCCCCCCACAAGCACATTGACGGGCAAAATCAGATAAGGATAAGATGAAGTAAGCGGTTTATTTTGAGGCACCGGATTCAACGGCTTCTTGTGAAAATTATAAGGAGCCTTCTTATACTGAGCCTCAGGATCCTGAGCGGTAATCTCAATGGGAATCCCTGTCTCCCGCACCTCAACCATACCCTCAGGATTTCCTTGACTCTTCTTTCCTTCCTCCACATAGCTAAACCCCTTAGGACCATGTATGGGCTCGGAACCTGCCCTTCTTCCACCACTCTGTCCTCGGAATCCCCCTGGGGGTCACACAAATTCCTGATGGGCCCGTATCAAACTTAACTGTCGCTCTACCTGCAAGGCTAAGCCCATCTCTTCCTCCAACGTCACTGCAGGTTTCACCGCCGCCATTACTAATAATAAATCAGCTTGCAAGTTTTGGTGAAACATGCGCGGAAGCTGAGACTCAGGTGCCTTTGCTGCTCTTGCCAATGCGCGGAACATCTGTCCATACTCCTCCACTGACTTCTTCCCTTGACCGCACTGCAGTAACGCCGCCCAGGCCGAATCCTGCGCCTCATCTGGACATGCTGCACGGTCAATCCAATCCAGACATTCCTCCACCAATATGGGTAACCCTGACTGCTCTTCTAAAAGTTCTTGCACCCAGTTTGACTGCTTTACTGGAAGTTCCAACAGAACCTGACTTAACTGCAAGGCAAACGAATCCTCTCCACCCGCTGCCTTTGTCAAACATCTTTGAAATTGAACTCGGCTAAACGTCTGGTGGATCAGTTCCAAGTCTTCCAATTTTAAAACTGTGGGAATTCTTTCTTTGTCCTTCCCAGTCCCTACCACTTTCCCACCATCCCGGGACACACACTCTAAAACCTGGTATAATTTATGAAGCAAAAAGGCGGTGGAGAATATCACCATCAAGAGTGTTGCAGTATGGTTATACCACATTGGAAATACAACTTCTTCTGGCACCTCTTTTGCTTGCCACCACAACGACAGGAAAGTAAATGAGTTCTGTTTAATGTAACGCACTGGCTCCTTCCAATGAGCCACGAATGAGTTGAACAACAGGATCCATGTTAAAGACCATAGGGCTGACAGGACTCCTGATACTACAATCCTGGTGCGCGCGCTACAAGATCGGACAAGCACCCCCTGGAAGACAGTTGCAAATATACTTAACCATAGCAACATGCCTTGACTCCAAGACAAGGTATAGAGGAGGCAATAGCCCTCCCAAGCTCACTCTCAAAATCCAATTCTTGTTGATTCAAACTAAACATGGCTGCAGTTAGGCAATATTTTAAAATAAACCCAAATTATGAATTTATGGATTTTAGGTTCCTTTATTTAATATTTAGCCAAGTTGATAGAAAACATAACTGAGAAGCCTCCAGCTCCCAGTTCCTTCCCTATATACACATGCTAAAAGCTAAAATAAAATATAGTATAAGCTTATGGTGCCAACTTGAATGATGTTTGGTGTAAACTTTACAGCAGGATCGCGGATCCCTTACTCAATGATTCCATGCCAGTTCCGATCCTCAATGGTTCCGCGCCAGTTCCATTTTGAATCCCAATCAAACCGCGAAACCCCCAAGCACCCATTCCATTCCATTCTCAATTTGAATTCAAATTGAATCTCGAAACTACCCATTTTACTCATTTTCCGTTCTGTTCTGACTTGGACGCCCATCTTGCTCCTTGGCCTACTCCAAGCTCCGGCCCCTTAGGCGTCCTTACCAGAACCAACGCCCCCTCCTCCTCCATACCTACAGACACAGCCTGCCCTGTCTTACCAAAGATCAGGGCAATGTGATGCTGAGGATAGACCTCAACCATCACAGCTCCTCACAGTTTTTCACGCTTTAAATGATGACAAAAAATACCACTTGATGAAGAACAAGACCCTTCAATTAACCTGATGGCGTACCTCTGAACAGAAAAATGATTATTACAAAGTGTCTCAACTTCTTTCATTGGCACCCATCTGAGTGAGTGGGCCACTTTGGCAATAAATACCTTGCCCATAAAGTATCTATTTACTAAGTAATTTCCCCCCATAGCATTTCTTCTTCTTTTTCTAGAATGCAGCTTAACACTTAATACTTTATTACCAGTACATTATCATGAAGATAAATATAAGAAGCTGAAATTTCTTAGGTGAAAGTCTTTCCCATACTTTATGATTCCTCAATACTTTTAAAATACTGCGTAGTTAAGTCAAAAAAGGAGTACTATGCTAGTACCACATAAGTGATGCCCACTGGCCTCATTCTGATCTCCTCAAGTACCCATGGGGCAGGAAACATCTTTAACTGGTTTTATCAGCCCCTGGCTTTTCTAATCTCCACCAAAAATTTCCCTAAAATGTTCATAATACAGCTTCTGATTAATTTTTAAATCCAAACATCATTATGTACATTACAATCTGCTCCCACATTACATTTTAGTCAATTAACTTTTTACATGTATTCTTCAATTTACCTTATAGCCTACATATTTACTAAACTAGCAGAGTATTTATAAGACTTTGAGGATCAGCATCTGTTGAAAACCCATGTAGTAAATTAGCAATGGTCAAGCCTATCCGCTTAAGCTTTACCTCTTTTTAGTTCTCCCTACTAATGAGTTATTGGAAAAAATCAGGAGGTTGTTCAAGGATGTGGCAAAAGCCAGAGGGTATTGCCAACCTTCAGGTTACCTCACCCATCTAACACCAAATTCCTCATAAACTGAGTTCAAGTCCTTCCAAGTGTATTGTTGGACAACTGGATATATGACTAATGATAAGAATGTTTTGGTGTCAAATATCTCCTAAAATGTTACTATAAATCCCCAATTCTAACTCTTAAAGAGATAATCCTAATCAGTATAATAAATTCTACTCCTAGCCCTTGACTGAATACCCTGGATGTTGTGAATGTGGTTACTTTAAACCCTGGCAGAATAGGCTAACTTCCAGGAAGTAAGCCCAAGTACTAACTTAAATTTAGTGCTAATGGCCAAGAAAACTACCCCCTTTTATAGACCTGAAGGAGGTTCAGTGTATGAAAATTTTTTACCAGAAAATCATCAACTAAGAACTTTAAAAATCAATGAACTAAAAAATTATCATGATGGCTGATTGGTGAAATTTTATTAAGATGTTACCCCATGAAAACGTCACACAGCCGTTGACTCAACTCCTAAAATTAAGCCCTATAAAGGTGGAAAAAAATTTAAAATTCTGATAGGTCAAATTGTTGTTTAGCTAAATTGAGTTACCATCTGCTTATAATTGATTCTCTTGCATCTCGCTTATTAGCCATAAAGTATCTTAAATATTAAAATGCGTTAATTTAATAAAGTATCGCTTATTTTACCAAACCAAAAGTGATAATATTGTACCATTTTTATTATTAGATTTACATCTGCTCGTGGTCTAATTTTACCCCCAAAATCTTAAAGCAGCATTTAAGAGTTTTGAAATTCCTGCAATCACTATTTTATTGAAATACTGTCAATTGCACCTGTGTGCACTCAAAGTTTCAGAATTCCAGCATGCATAAACCAAATTTGGACATAATTGAATCGAACGAATCTAAAATTAAAATTTTGGCAGATATAAAAGCTTTCTTAATTGACTGATAATGTGGTGATACCATCTAATAGGTTAAACATAATAAAGTCAAAAAATTTAAACCGTGATTAGCACTAACTTCTGTTGGGATTTTAACTAAAACTTTCTTTTTCCAGTGTTCTTGATCTATATTTTTAATTTGGGAAAGTAGACTGAATATTTTATCAGATTTTAAAATTTTCGGACTTCCAAACAGAAATTTCTGATTTAGCTATAATTAAGAATCAATCATAGCTATTTCGAATTATAAACTTCCTGAAATTATTGAGCCTAATTGACAATAACATTTAATGTTACTAATTCCTGCGGGCACAACTTATGCAAATTATGAACATTTTTTGTGAACATATAGCCAATAGCATAACATATGATTTAAGTTGATAGATAAACTTTGTATTATTATTAGAAAATGATGCCAATAGCTATTGTAGGGTGGGCATTTTATTGCCATTTGTCACCAATATACCTTAATTTTTCTTCAATAAACATCTTGGTTATGACTTATCTGCTATATATATTCTTGCTATTCAGATTTTAGGTGACGTTTGGCTACGTTTTTTACCTAGGGTTGTATTGTCTGCTGAACGATTTTTCCTCAGATATAACTTCTTATCCCTAAACACTGAAGCACGTTTATTTATTATTATCACCTAACCTGTTAGCTGCCACTTTACAACAAGTGGTTCTCTCTACAGGGAATCATATGAGCTGAGTCATTTTCAAAGCAATTAGTTGCTAGAAAGAATGAACAGTCATGGGGACCATCTAGTACTAAAAAAAGAATGAACAGTCATCTGGTAGAGGGATTAATGCCCTATTTGAGGCATGGGTGTGTAAGAATATCTCTGAAATGAAAAACAGATTTCTGCATTGTTATAACTTTGGTTTATAATGCCAATGAAAAATGGTGACTGTCTTAAGTGTTAGAAAATTTGTGTTCTAAAACCATAAATTAAAAGTATAGAAGTCAAATTTTAAATATGGAGAGAGTTTTTAGCAAATTTATCCCATTTGGAGGTAAAAAAAGGCACTTTCAAGAAAGCAATGAAAAAGTGAAAAATTTTGACAGCTCCTCATCTGATTACAAGAAATATTGGAATCAACCATAAAGGTACTCGTAAAAACCACTAATTATTGATGGTCTTTACATTAGGTCATGATAGGGGAATTGACTTATCATTTTCAGAACCAAATAATATTTCAAAACAACTGAGAATATCAGCAAAAACCCATTACAGTTAATTAATGCAGAACAATTCCAAAAGCTCCTAATCTCAAAAAATGGTTCCAAATTAGTAAAACTATATTAAATGACTATGGTGGAATGTAGTTATTGTCAGAAGGTAATTATTTTGATTTATATAGTTAAGATATGGAAATCCAGAACCTTCTTCTACCCAGATTAGCAACCACTGAGTGGATATAGCGAGGTAAAAAGATGCCATTATATGCAAATTTGGCATTTCAAAGCACATTGCAAACCAAAAGCAAAGATTTATGTGTATTTTTTAGTACTAGATGGTCCCAACCCAAGGGGGATTTATTGATGTTTATTTAATTACGCCTGGGATCCCAAGAGCCTGAGGCGAGGGAAGGGGAGGGAGGAGGCATCAAGAAAGGGAGGTGGGTTTGCGCGCCAGAGCCGTGCTGCAATGACAACTGAGCAGGGGAGGGTTGGCGACATATTGCAGACCTTCAGGACATCTCAAAGTGTTCCTGAAAGTGGGTGATCATGTGTGGAAGGGTCCACACCTGCTGGTCAAAGGCAGCATGAAGGAAGGAGTTATGGATGGTCCAGATGGCTGTGACATAGGCGAGGACACAGAGGGGTCAGTGGCAACCAGGCAATGTCTTCTCGAACATGAGGTCTTGCACAGGGTGTCCAGACCAGGGCTGAGCATGGAGGAGCGCGTGGGCCTTTGGCCAAAATGCGGTGACACCTGGACAGGTGAAAAAACGATGGAGGTGGGAGTCAATAGGCTCCGCACAGTGGGGGCAGCTTCAGTGCTGGAAGGTAGGGCCAGTCTAGTCCCCTGTCCTGTATGAACAGTGGAGCACCCTCCATAAGGTGTTGGACACCTTTGCTAACAGGATGGGGTGATAGACGTCCTTCCAGAATTCCTTAAGGTCAAATCTCATGGAGGGAGGGAGGAGCTCAAGGAGTCTTGGGCGGATGGGAGGACGATCTTGGGGTTTTAGGCAAGTTGTGACAACTTGTCCATTGTGCACAATTGCATGGCGATGGGGGCTGAGGCCAGGGCCTTCCCTTCTGTATGGGAAGGCATGGTGGATCCGCTCACCTACTCGTTTCAGGGAAAGGAGATCCTGGTTCCAGTAGGGGGATGAGGATGGTTTCAGGCGATGGCCTGGGTGGTTTGTGAGCCACTCCCCTAATGAGGTCAGAGATGCTCTAGGAAGACCCAGAGCTGCTGACACTGACTGGCGGAGGGCGGGCGCCCATTGGGGCATGGGGGTCGCGTCCCAGCAGACAATCAGCCAAGGGAACTTCAGGAAGATTGTGGTGGCGTGGGATCGCGTGTCCAGAAGCCCTAGACCCCCTTCATTGCAGGGTTGGGCAATGGTTGAGAGGGTCATTGGTGGATGGTTTGAGCCCCAGATCCAACAGCGGAGGAGTACATTGAGCCACGTATAAAAGGCATCTGTGAATGGGCAGACGTGCGCTAGGAACCAGACTTTGGAGAGGAGGAACACATTGGCCATCAGAGCTCAACCCTGGGGGTGATGTGCCGCCAGTTCCAGCTGGCAATCCTGGAGTTAACTGCAGCGAGGAGCAAGTCCTCATTGTCTTTTAGCGCAACTCCTTGTTGGTTGGTGAGAACGCCCAGGTGACGGAAGGTACCGCGCACAGGTTCAATACCAAATGGTGGGGGGAAGGTGGGGGAGCCGACCTGTACAACTGTTGTCTTGGAGGTGTTAACCATGGCGTTGGACGCCTGGGTGTACCTCTCAATGGTCACAGCAGCGAGGGCAACATCCCCAGGGCAGCCAAATGCAATGGCAGTGTCATCTGCAAATGCCATGGTGCGTGTGGGGGCTTAACCTGGGACCAGAATCCCTGTTATCTTGTCCTGTAAGGAGGCCAAGAGGGGGTCAAGGGCGATGTTAAAAAGGATAGGGCTCAGGGGGTCCCCTTGCTGAAGACCTTGTTAACTGGTACTGCCACTGTAAAACCCATTGGCGCCAGGACTCTGGTGTGGAGATGGTCATAGAGCGCTGATATCCAGCGCCTAGCTGCGGGGGAGATGGAAGCGGGCCAGGGAAGCATCAATATACTTCCAGGCTACCCGATCATATGCTTTCTCCATATCCAGGAGAGCCACAAAGCCATTCACCTTACGATAGTTAGCAGTCAAAGTCACGTGAAGGTCATTATAGTTGTCCCATAACGACCTCCCCGGAATAAAACCGTGCTGGGATGGGGAGAGGCTAGGTGACGCCCATTTTGTGATGCGGTCGGCCAGAAGCTTCGTGAAGAGCTTGTGGTCTGTGTTAATCAACGCTATGGGGTGCCAGTTCGCCAGGTTCTCACAATCCGACTTCTTGTGAATGAGGGTCGTTATTGAGCCTCTGGAGATGGGGAGGACCTCGCCATTCACCAAGAGTGCAGCGAAGAGGTCGCGGAGGGTTCTGGCTATCACTGCAGGTTCCAGAAGGTACACCTCGAAGGGTATTCCATCTGGGCCTGGGGCTTTAAGCCGTGGGGATTTCAGAAGGGTTTCCATCACCTCCTGGATGGAAATAGGCGCCAGTAGAGCCTCATCAGCCCGTGGGTCAATGTGCGGCTCTGGGGCCCGCCACAGGAAGTCTTGGATGTCCGATGGGTCCACCTGGGTGGCATGGAAGAGGCTGGAGTAGAAGCGGTGCAGTTCCTGCGTGATTTCCTCCTTATCCGAAGTGGTTGTAGTGCCAATCTTCAGTGCAGTAATATCCTGCGCTGTTGACCGGGCTTTCTGTTTCTGAAAGAAGAAGCGGGTGGGGCGTTTCCATTGAGCATAGTAACGAGATGTTGTAAAGTTTGCTGCCCGTTCTTTCTGCAGTGTGAGCTCCAAGCGGAGTGCTTCCTGCGCCGCTTCCCAGTCTTCTAATCATCTGGGAGAGGGCGAAGGCTGGCAGTTTCGCTCCAGATGTCTGATTCTGGCTTCCGCCCTTTTGACTCTGGCGCGAGCTGCAGTCATCTAGGCTTTGGCACAGTTGTAAGCAACGCGGGTGATGCCCTCCTTGGTCACCGCCCATCTAGCCTTGTGGTCAAGCAGGTGGGGTGGGGGGAGGTGAGAGTCTCCCGGATGGTCATAGACAGCTTCTCCTTAGTGAAGGGGTTGTTGAGAAGAGCTGGGGCAACCCTAGGCCAGAACCTACGCGACGGTCTAAGTGTGGTGGCGAGGACAACGGTGAGTGACCTGTGAACTCAGATGGTTGTCACGAGAGATGGGAGAGGAGACGCGGCCAATTAGCAGGGGGCCAATCAGTGCCATATCTATGCTTGACGCTGACTGGAAAGCTCCTCCATCATACTAGATCCTAGGCATGCAACCTAGGCCAGACGCGGAGGGTGGAAGCGCATCTATAAAGCCACCCAGGCGAAGGAAATCCTGGAGGTGACTTGATCCAGGGCGTTCCTTTGTTGCAGGGGGTAAGAGTCACGGACGCGACTTATGGTTGTGTTGAAATCTCCTAAGAGGACTGTATTCCGTGGGAGATTGAGTTGGACGAGCTCTTTCAAGAGCTGATTTTGCTCCTGACCTGCATTAGGCAGGTAGATGCTTGCAGCGAAGAAGGAGAAGTCAGGAGTGGTGAGTTTGGCCAGTATGAGGCGGCCACCTAGATATTGTGAAAAAGAATGGGTTTTAACCCGGGGATTCAAAACAATAAGGGCGGCATGGTTTGTCCAGAAGGAGTTGCCTCCAAACTGTTCATTCCATGCAGATTGTTCGTAAGGGGAGGATATGGGGCTCCTGGACATCAGTGATGTCAATTTGTGCTGACCTGAAGTTGCGGAGGAGGCGGGCTCTCCGCTTAAAGTCCCGTAACCCATTTGCGTTGATGGATTGTAGGTCCAGGGTGCTGCCATGGGGACTCATAGCTGTTCCCCTCCATGTCCTGGGGGGTTGCCAGCGCTTAAACCTGCTGCTGTGAGGCGGCTAGTTTTGAGTCCTTTAGCTTGACTATTAGATGCAATCCGTGAGGAGCGTCGAGGGTTCTGAGGGGAAGGAGAGGGTGGGGGCGGAGGTCCCAGTAAGCCAGCCTAGGATGCTGCCCCCGCTCCGTTGCAGGGGAAGGACCTGAGGGTGCTCAATGGTGACCTCCGCGGTGTCCCCATTTGATAGGTCTGAGTCCATATTCACTTCCTCCAACACTGCAAAGGATCCGCGCGAAATGGACTGTGGGGTTGGGGTAGGACTCTTTGAGGTGGCACTTCTACCGCAGGCCGCGGGTTGCCAGTCCATGCTGGTGGGCATAGCTCCATTGGGAGCTGAGGGTTGATGCGATAAATCGCTGGTGGAGGTTGGTGGGGGTGCCGCGGAGCCCTGAGTGGGGGTGGCTGACGAGGGGCACCCTGTGGGAGATGCCTTGCGCTTGGTGAGAGAGGGAGTTGAATCTGGGAGATTGGAGGGTGTGCCCACTGGAAGGGGGCATGAGCGCGAAGGTATCCCATATCAATAGTGGGGTTAGCTGTTTCAACTGCTAAACGTAAGGCCTCAGGGGACAGGTCTTGAACAGGAACCCATTGTGTGGGTTGTGGAATTGCTGCTGCGGCTACGTGGGATCGTTTTTGGCCTGGTTTAGGCCCCTGGGTGGTGGCTAAGAGGGCTTGTTTTCGAGCTGTGCAGCCACTATACAAGTGTCCAAGGGCGTTACACCATGAACACCGGGGGCGCGCCTGATCAGGGTCGACAAAAAAGATCTCAGGGCATGCCCCAACTACCGCCACACGAGGAATAACCTCAATATTGCGGGATACAGTGAGGGAGGGGATGAACGACGCCCTAGCAGTGCAAGCTCTTTTAGTGGGAGCATAGTAAGAGGGGATGCTAAAGTCCACTGAAAGAACAGACCCAAACTCCATTAAACCATGATGGAGCGCAAGTTTAAGAGTCTCAGGATCAACAGTCATTGGTAGGTTGGAAAAAGTAACCTAAGAATTTTCTCCAGGTGAGAGCGTGTGCGGGAGATGCAAAGAGATCCATGCGGAATAATGACCTGGAGGGTGGCAGCATGGTCAGCAAGGGCAGCTTCAGTGAAGCACACATCGATGTAGTGGCCCTCCACTGATTCATGGATGGTGGTGTTAATTGTCAAATGTCTCTGCAATCGCTGCAAAGTATGAGAAGTAATCCTCCATATAGAATTCACTGGGTTATGCCCATAGAAAAGGTGAATTGTGTGGGAGAGGGTTGAGCGAGGTAGAGCTTTTTGCGCTCTAGTTTCGGCCCATTTCTTCTTAACATCAGCAATAAACGCCACTTCATGGGGATCAGCTTTGGGTAGCATTGGTGCCAGAGGTTTTTGCCACGCCCCAGTGGCTCCTTTGGTACGTTTGTGTTTGCTTTGGGCTGCAATCGCAGGTTGAGTGTGAGCTGGTGGTTTGAACAAGTTTGTGGAGTTCCCTTGTTGCTGGAATGTTACAGCAGTTGCTGGCGTCATATTAAATTGAGGGGCGGATTGTTGGGCCTCGCTAAATTGGGGAGGCCCATCCAGATTGGAATTAACTCCAGCCAATTGGGAGGAGGGCGATGTTTCATCACCATCCCAATCTATTTGGGTAAATTCAGCCCAAGTATTTGCTGTGATTTCATGGGCAAAACTCACTGGCTGATTGGTGAATTGGTCGTTTTCAGCATATGGAGATAAAGTGCCAACTTGAGAAGTGCCAATTATGGGGTTTAAATGGGACGGGTGAGATTGGAACTGGTGTGAAGTTCCAAAATCTGAACCATTTGAATCCCCATTGGGAAGAGTAGATTGTCCCAATTTGGTGCTTAGTGAACCAGAATGTGCGGCTAATACAACCTTACATCTGAGGGTTTGGGGGCCAGGTAGCTGGGTATCGCCCCTCATGGAGGGAGCCAGAAACACGGCTTCAGCAATAATAGATGGGGCTGAATTAGCTGACACAATGGGGGATGTGAATGCCTGGATGGGCTGAGTTGCATTCAACTGAGCAGACGCCATTAAAACAGCGTGGGTGATGGCCTCCTTGGTTGGAGGGGGCCCAGCGGGTTGGTGGGAGGCAGCGCACACAGAGCTGTTAGGCGTGCAGGTTGCAGAAGTGCGATCAAGTGAACTGGCGCTAGTTGAAGTAGCTCCAGGTTGGGGGGTGATGCCTGCTTTCATAGCCGCTGCTTGAGAGCGGGTGATTCTGGTTGACCCTGAGGTGGGTAACCAAGGGTTGCTTCGTTTGGGGTGGTGCTGGCTCGTTTGGCAGAGCCTGCGGGTTCTTTGCGGGGTTTCCCTCCATATTTGCTAATAGTTTTTGTAAATCTTTTTAGTGGATCTAAATTTCAGGCTGAATTAATTTCAAAAAGTGATGCTTAGCAGAAAGAGAAAAATACTATTTATGTGTATTGAGTTTAATAGATTTAAATATAGATGCCTTAGCTGATGGTCTCTACTAAAAAGCTTAAATTCTTACTAGGTGAAGCTCTAAATGAATTAAATGCAAAATTAAAATAAAAGTGGTACTCTGTCATTAAGAAAGATAAAATAAGATCATAATTTCAGTCTTAAATTCAATCACAATGACTTCACAGATGGTCACATTATTATAAATTTGTGAAACAATATTTGATACACCAAAACCAAGTTACAAAAGTAAAAGTTACAATGGGAAAATTGATGACACAAAAGTTCAATTCACCTGACATAAATGCGATAAGGATGGCCAAATTTAAAATTCTGCAAAGTGAAAAAATTACAGGGCAACGTCAACCTGATTATTCCTAATGAAAAGGTAAAATTTTTGATTCATCAGGGATTTCAGGAAAACAATTAGATTGATTCCTCCCATAATTTCTAAAATAAATATTAGATTGGTTGGGGTTGGTATACCAATCAATATCTAGTTTTGATTTTACTTTATTGTATACTGTGCCAACTTATTCTCCCCATTTGGTTTGATTGAGCCAATTTGACGAGTTCCACTGAGTCTGGATCAATTAGGATTGGCCTCAATAGCGTGGTAGTGTTAACATAATTACTGGTGACTAGAGCCAAGGATAATTGACCAATTAAATATTACCTGATTATTAGTAACTTGATACTGGTGACTAAAGTCAAGGGTATCAAAAAAAATATATTATGATTGAATTCATTGTGGAATGCCAATTTGATGTTGAAGTTTCCAGTATTACTAGCAACTGGACGCCAAGGATAATTCAGATGTGTATTAAATAGGATTAAGCTGGAAACTTATGCCAAGAGTGATCAGATTACTGGTTTTGGTGCCAAGGGTTCCAATAGTAGAGTGAGCAAGGGACATTAAGCCACCTAGGGTTATAAATCCCTGGTGACTAAAGGATGAGAACATTCAGAGTTTATATTAAGAATTTATATATTACTGACTGGTGATAGATGCAGAGGATGAGTCAAATTAATATTTAGTGTGCAAGATGGACCTTTCAAGAGGAATGATTACAGCGGAAGACCAAATGATTGTATGTGGTGCTGGTGATGAATGCAAATTAGTTTTGATAGGCAGGAAGCACATTGCTAGAAAAAAGATAATTATAAATAGAGGTAGTTCCCTCTTAATAAAATGACTCTTTCGCCCACTTTTATTTATTGTTAGTGGTGAAAATGGCTAGGTTGGTAAAGGTAAGACTGGAGATCTTCAAGGTGGTGTGAGGTGATGCACCTGTAGTGGCCAGCGCTGCCAACTCCCATAGCTCATCCCTAATTGAAACTCCTGATGGGAACCTGGCCAACTGGCCACTAACAACAAAAGATGATGGTCATCAGACATGAGAGTGGTGTAGCTAGGGATCCAGGAACCCAAGATGGGGGATAGACTTGTCAGTGAACACCCAAGTAGGGCTAGTGATTAGTCATCATGGAGAAGGAGCAAGGGATTATGCCCAGGAAGGGGGCTGAGGACTACCGGTGCACTCCCAAAAGGGTTCAATGGCATTAAGGCGAAGTTGTCAATCTGCTGTGTTGTTGGGTTGGACGTGGACTTGTAAGGGGTTGGTACGCCTATTAAAGCAAAACAGGAAGGACCAGCAGTCCTCATACTGTGTGGCCTGGCACATTAGAAGATCACTGATGTAGCAAATTTTGAAATTTGTGACAAGGATAAAGCCAGTAGGAATAAATAATGACAGTATATTTTTTCATACTCTCAAGTTCCATCAGTCCTAATAATATAGTCTCACCTATAATTGAAGAAATGACTTGACCCTATGTGAAGCAGCTCTAGGATAAGCAGATGACAAGGAAAAGTCCCTTTTCACATTGAACCCTGGAATTAATAAATCTCAATAAATATCACTAAGCAGAAATTTTCTGATGTCTCTTACCAACTCTTATAATCAATAATATAATCAATAATGCATCTACTTTGCAAGTAAATAATTTACAGTACTCCAGTTGTGCTTATGCAGTTATAATATAGAGTTGAGTAAAAGTTTGATCAATAATTGACAATGTGCTTAATCAACATTGTCTCTATAAAGTTGATAAAAAATTAAGACTTTTGCAAGATCTAGAACATAAAGTTTATGGTATTGCGGGCTTAAAAACAACTACTTCCAAGGGATCTTACAGTGCTTTGTCTTTACAGATTATATCACTTATTGTCACTGCACTAGACATTGTTTTACTAAACTAGAATTATGATATACCGATTGTCAACAACTTTTTGTGTCAATATGGAAGTTGGTGTTATTTTAATAAATTAACCTTGAGTTTATAGGGAAAACTTTGCTGATATCTTTTATAATAAAAATGCAGGCCAGCCCTGAAGCTAAATAAAAATCACTTAGGTTTAGTATATGTGTATGGTATCATCTCAATGAAATATCTCCATATTAGTTAACACTCCTAAACCCCACCTTAACAATTTGAAAAGTATCATAAGATTTTTTGAGGTAATGAAGGCCAATGATGTTTAATCTTAGAGCAGTGCATTGTGGAAACTGGACATACATTGTAAATTTTTGATTATATGTATGCAAAGTCCTTGCACCATAAAAGAAAGCTAGAATTGATCATAAATCACACTTTGGTTCTAAACTCTGAACATGGTGAAATTCAGGGTTTAGTTACCAACTAGTTTGATAGGAAAAGATGGATAGAGAAAAATCAAATGGGGACATGAGCCCACTTAACTCTGACTAAGGGACTAGTATCATTGGATGACTATGGTCAACTAAGTGTGATGAGGTTACCAAATGAACCAGAGTTCTAAAAAAATTGCCATATTCAATCAAGAAAACTTAGTTTTGTTTTTAAATGACAGAAGTATGAGGCCCTTGAAGAGTTTGAGAAATATATTTTGGATGTTTGCCTAAAAATAATGACCTTAGATGTGCCAAAAGTATAGTTCATAAGGTTGTTGTTGGGGATCAAATGCTAATATAAATTAGATTAATTAGACATTTGCAGGCAATCAAGGTTGCAGTTGTAGATTAATTTTGGCAGACTACTCAAACATAAATTACTATTTCAATCATCAAATTCTTATACAAGAAGTATTTAATTATTAAGAAGGAAGATGGATTCAAATGAGTAGTTTCATATTACTGTCAGCTGAATAAAATCACGAAAAAGGACTTATATCTATTGCCATGTATAGATGATGCTATGAATCTCTTAGAATTGTCTCAATTCTCTTCATCCAAGGAAATTAAATTAGGCTACTTGCAGATTGATATACTAAAGGAGGGTTAAGAAAAATGTGTGACCCTTTACAGCTTAATGGTCATATCAATTAACTTAAATGCCACAAGGCCTGTGTAACGTTCTGACTACATTTTAAAAGGCAATAAATACTGTGTTAAGTGACTTGAAATTTTAATTTTCTCATTTACCTAGATGCTATCAATGTTTTTAGTTGCACATTTATAGATCACCTTGAACACTTGGAAGAGGCCTTTAAGCGATTATTAGCATCAACCTAAAGATGGAACCTCAGAAATGCTACTTCTTCAAAAAAATACTTGGGTTTTATTACAGATGCTGAAGATATACGCCCTTAAAACAAAAGCTAATGCAATTTAGCTAAATCAAGACAAAGAAATGTCTGGAAGATGAAAGTGTTTTTATAAACAATCAGCTAGTATTTATTTTAATAAAACTTTTTATTTTTATTACAATCCATTCTTCCAGCTACTAAGGATACAAAGAGAGGATTAAGTGAAGTTATGAAGAACATATCTTGGCACCACTAGTGCTAAAAAAAGATAAAGCACAGATCTCATTTGATGCTCACATATCGTATTTAATGGCTGCACCTATATTTTTATATCCAAATTTCTATTGCCCTTATGCTATATAAATGAATTCATCTTTAATGACAATTTGTGTTTTATTGATAGAAGTGGATAAAGTTGACTAAAACAACATGTAGCATATTTGAGCCAAAAAATTAACAGACAGGTGCAAAATTTTACCTTTATATAGTGAAAATGTCTCATGGTGATATGCGCCAATAGATAGTTCAAAATATACATTCATGGAGTACATTTACAGGCGGTAATAGACCTTTTTCGCCTGAATGGCTATACAATTTAAAAGATTTGAAGGGAAAGTAGCCAACGGGCCATAAATTTGTAGGTGTATGACTTTTAGATTGTAAATCAAGCTGTTATGGTACACCAAAATGCATATGGTCTATCACAATTGCCAATAGCTCTAGTCCTTTAAAGCAAAGCAGATTAGCTGTATGAAAAAAACACTAAAATATTAAGGACCAACCACCAGAAGTTAAACAAATGCTGAACAAGAAAATGGAAAAAAGAAAAAACTGTCAAAAAACAGCTTAACAAAATCATCAAAGAAAAAATTCCTAATATTTTAAGGCCTTCTGAACAAACTGCAATGATCAAAGCAGCTTTTAGGTTAACTGGACATGAATTTCACAAGAAACCTTAGAGCACTTTTCAAGAGTATTATTGGAAATCATTTAATTTGACATTGTAGAGACTCTTGCTTGTCATGCAACGTGCCTGGCACACAAGCTTATAAGAAAGAAACCACTTTCTGACTAGTAATGCCTGGATCTACTTAACATTTTCTCCATTGATGCATTAGGTTCAAAGACCATGAAAACTAAAAGAAGCTAATATTAATGTGACTATTGATCACTTTACTCATTGGGTAGAGGTACGCGCTTTAGAAAAATTAGATACTAGCAATACTGTTAGGTTTATAATGGAGCAGTTAGTATTGGTATGGTTGCCCACAAGTTAATTTACAGATAACAGAAGCAACTTCAATACACACGTCATACCAAGATTAAACAATTTGATGGCCTTATGAAATATACTAAAGATGTCTTAACTTCCAGAAACATATAAGATGGTTAGATGGGTAAAAGGTACTTTAGAAACTAATTATAAGAGTTTTATAGTTGGCTAATCTTCCAGTTGGTAGCTTGTTTATTACCTGAAGCATTTGCCATATAATTTAATCTTCTATTTTTCAAAAAGTAAATCTCCCTCTGAATACTCCATGGACGTTAGCTTGTTTGTCACCAACTTTTGTATACTGCTCTTGAACCAAAAAGGATTTTCCGCCCTTAAAGTTCTAGAGAATTTAGTTAAAGCTCTTACAGAATTACAATTCTCAGCCTAAGTCAATACTATCTTTTGAAGAATGAGGATATAGAATATAAAAGATTTAAACCTGCCAGCTCTTATGACTTTTGGAATTGGTTATAAGGTTGGCTATTGTGCACCCATGGCTTTGGACAAAGTAATAAGTTGGAAAAGCTCTGGGTTGGCCCATTCAAAAGATTAAAATAGTTGTCATTAAATGCCTATACTAACTATGGCCTTTCAAAAGACAGTAAATGAACAGAGTACATGCTAATTTCTTAAGAGCATGTATTTAAACTTCATAAAAATGAAAATTATATGGAATATATAAGTATCTAAACTATTAGTAAGATGTCATTTATCTTTAAGGGTTGGCTATATGCCATTTATTTTGATGCGGGAGGCTGACAATTTACTGTCAAGCTCTGCCGTTTTTTGCAATACCTTATTAAATTTTTTGGTTTCTATGAGGAGGGGGTTGTATCAAAGACCTCACTGCCGTTTTGTGATGATACACTAATTCAATGGAGCACTGCAAATTATAGTTTGTTTCCTGTGGAGGAGCTTGCATCACTATACATGGTGGAAAAAAATTTGGTAGGCAGAGGTAGTTTGAGATTCTCACCATATTATGATTTTTCAATGTTCTCTGACTCTAAAGTTATATATATTCAGGAAAATAGCCCAAATTACTTATCTAGTTTTTGATTTTTTCAGACTTCCAAATAAGATGTTCCAGTTTAGTTTTAAGTTTAGATTAAATGAATTGATCATGAATATTCTATTTATAGACTTCCTGAATTTTTGTAATTGATTGTCAAAGACTTTAATGTTACAAACCATGTGTGCACATTTACCAAAATCTATGGACATTTTGTAGAAAGTTATGGCCCAATAGCATTATAAATGCTACAAGTTGATGAAAAGACTTTATATCAAATTTACTACCAATGCCAATGATAATGGATAGGTGGCATTTTATTGCCTTTTGTCACCTATTTATACCTTAATTCCTTAAAATAAACACATTGGTTCTTCTTTACCTGGAAGTATAATTTTATCTGTTTAAATTGTAGATGAACTTTCCTAAGTAAATTATATGGTTGTATTGTCTGCTAACCTCTTGTTGGCTCAGATTTAGCTTCCTTTCCCCAAACAGTGAGGCACCTTTGTTTTTTTAACCTCCAGACCTGTGCAACTGTTATTCTACAACATCATCCCTGCCCATGGGCGTACTTTACCAGTTCAACCAGAAAGATCTCCACCATCTGTCAAGCCACAATCAAACTGTAAAAATCATGTAAAAATTTTATAGCGCAATTGAAAGTATTGGTTTAATACAACACACTCACTTGACCAGAAGTATCACCATAACACATAGTGTGTCAATAAATTAGTATTGATATGATGTAAATTGGTTGGTCACAATTCACCTCCTATATCTTTTTAGCACTAGTTGTGCCCAACCCAAAAGGGGAGCCACCACGCATCTTTATTTGCAAATGAGCCAAACAAAGGGATTATTGTAATTAAAAATCTATAATGTGGCACCTCATCTAACAGCCTAGGAAGCCATATCAGAAGGTGGTGAAACTTTTGTCCGGTGCCCACTTTGGCTGGTGGACCATTGTGGACTATATTGGGATAGGAGCATCAGTGACATGAGGCATAAGGAGGTATAAGTGTGGGTTTTCTTCATTGATGATGCTGTCAGTGTCCATTGCCTCATTTTACTGAACAAGGCGATGCTCAGCAAAAGTGATGAGAGCAGGCACACAAGTGAATGACTTGATGCACCATGGGTTTCAGGATAATTGGGGTCAAAAAGAGAATTTTTTGCTGCATTGATGAAAGCGTGGCTTTGCACCAAAAGCAAGCTCTTCAATTTTATACTTTTCATCTTCCTCAAAATAGTGGGGAAAATTGGGGATAGGAATATCCTCAACAAGGGGCTCCATCGCCCCATGAAGTTGCTGGTGAAGTAGGGTGTTGATAGGTGTCATGGAAACGGCAGAAGAAGTTTAGACTGGCCTGCCAGTCAGGATGCTTAAGAACCCAAAAAGCAAGCCAGAATGCCAGAGGCATTGCTGAATGAACGACTTGATATGGAGCTGGGCATTGGGAAATGACAAATTGTTGGTGTAACACAATAGTGAGTATGATCCTGACAATGAACCACAGTGAGCCCACTCCTGACCCAAGGGTCTTGCTGCAGGGGGTGGGACTGCAGAGATAGTTTCAATAAGGTCATCAGCATATGGGGTCATTTCAACTGAGGAGGCAAGGAGGCGGATTTTCTCTTGCAATTGATGGACATAAGGCCACAAGATTCCCGTGTACTGTTGTCAGAAGTTTATGATAATGGGGTTGTATAGCCAAAAATATTGGACTCGCTGAATCCAATTGGCGATGGAGGGGGCCATAGAGACCATAAGTACTGGTAGGACCCATCCAGTATATGGACCGACAGGCCATCAGGGAAACGCCATCAGGGATGCAGTCAGAAGGAGTAATACAATATAAATTTGTTTGGTTTTTTGGCAAAATTTTATTGAAGGAAAAGAAAAAAATTGACCAACAATTTTTTCAGTGCTATGCAACTGATTAAATAGTGGTTGATTGGGGTAGTGACAAGCCAGGATCAGGACCCTCAATTGTGACCTAACTGGCAAATTATTCAGGAATGGCCGGGTTTATTCCTTGGGAACTGACATTAAAAAAACTCAGCAGCAGGCCAAGTCACTGTTGGTTTGACCTCAAACGTTCAAACTGAGGCTCAGCTGCATTTCCAATGGTTGGTGTGATGGCGTTTGGCCCGACAAGTGATGGGAATCCCTCAAGGGCACCCCACATAGGGGTGGGTCCATTTGGTTGGGAACAAGTTTGGGACGCCCAACCCACCCGTGCTCAGTTGCTGGGCCGTTTGTTCAGTCAGTGGCATCACATTGGCCGCAATGCCCAAATTGTCAACAAGGGACTTCAAAATCTCGTTAATGGCATCCAATGCTATAGCCTGGCTGTTGAGGATGATCCCCAACGACTTTGGTAGGGAGGTGATTTGTTTGATTGACATTTTAATTGAATTGAACTGTTAGCCATTCCAGCTGATACCTCAGCCTTCATGCCTTTCCAGCCATTTGAGATCTAAGCATTGGCCAGATTGCCACTCAAGTTAGAACTGACTGATTTCAATTTGACAATCTCAGTGCAGATTTTTCTAATTCCCCACAACAGTTCTGCCAAGGTGAGTTTAGGTGCTGGAGGTGGGATCCTAAGTGGAAGAGCTGTTACCCACCGCTCATCTACTATGTGAGTGAGATCGCCCTGAGTAACTAGAGGTACCGCCATCCTCTTTAGTGTCTTCTTAAATGGGAATGGGAAAATGGCCCGATCAACAGCCAGGGGACATTCCCTTGGACTTATAGTAGGGGCAGCTGCAGCCTCAACTGCCATTTTATTAACATTTTTATAAATTAGAAACTGTTTTGAGGGAAAAACAGCAGGGTACACAAATTGGGAGGGTCAACAAAGAACTCCTCCAAAGCAAAATCCAGCTATACATGGTATGACTGTTTGCCCTCATTAAAAACTTTTGATAGCCTAAAATGGATTAATTTCAGCCAGCACTGGGCCAGCTACCAGAAATCTGGTGTGGCAGGAGCTGATTGGTCATGTGCTGTCAACCATGGCAGTTCAGCTGAGATTGGTTCAGCCATCAACTCAGGATCACTTAATCCAGTCAAAATTTTATTAAGAGTTTTAAAAATTTTGTTTTTGTTTTGCTTCCTCTTATAGAGAAGCCAAATTTCCCTAAGGGTTGGGGGTAGGAGGATCAAGCCACATTCAAAAATTGGGGTGAAATGGCAGCAGGCCCAACGCCTGAGGTATGAGTGGCATAAGTGGCAGAAGCGGAACTGTGGGACACTTTTGCTTTGAGTGGTCAAGCTTGAAGCACAAAGGGCAAATGGCATGGCCACTTTTGATATGCGCCAGAATGGGTGATCAGGGGAAGATCTTATTACAGTGTGGGGGAGTTACAAGATGGGAATTTTAATAAAATGGGCAGACTGTTGAAAAGGTGTGAGGCTATGCCAGATGATCCGCCCCATTTGGAACCACAAACTGAAACATGGGGTCTGCTCCGTAAATGGCTAACACTCCATGAGCTCATGGCAGAGGTGATCAGGGGAGAGATGGGAGGGCAACCTGGCAAACTATACCACCAAAGTGGCTTATCTGGAGCTGGGTTCAAATGGTGTAGAGGAATTTTTTAAACAATTTTATCTTGGCTGCTGCTGCTGCATTGGCTTCAAAAAGAAATCCAAGATCAAAGTACTCCTTAAAGGGGAAGAAGTCAATATAGCTAACGGGTTTAAATACTGCCATGGCCATCTCAATGATGGCCACACTTACATATGGGAAGAGATTCCTATATTCACCCAGAAGCTGTTATGAAGATTGCTCCATGGGAGCACCAAAGGGCTATAGAGTACCGCTTGGGAGCTTATGAGGTGGTGGACCAAGTCCCAAAGGGGGACATAACGCCCAGTAGCATTGGGAGGGCTACCAGAGCCAGCCCAGGTGCGCTTCAGCAGTAGCAAATAATTTCAGATGGCAGCACACCACCACCCTAAGCTGGGGCAGCAGGCGTCAATTGCATTTAAATTGGTAAGCTTTGGCTTGATCAAGAAGTCTTTTTTGTATTTTTGAAAGAATATCCAAATTTGGCTTCAATCTAGTTATCAAAGCAAAATAAAGGTATAATTTACCTCCTATTCAATCCCCAAGAGTTTTATATATAGCAGTTTCTACCAGGTTCTGCTTTCAATCCATTTTTCACTTTTACATCCTTTAAATAAACCTTTTAACTTTCTTTTTTTAAAACAGTCTACATTTACCATTGTCAGCCATGTTTTCAAGTCTTTGTAATGCTTAAGCTATAGTGGAACTTATTTTACGCTGCTACTTTAAGCTCTTCAACGGAGGTACCATCAAGGGGAATATCTTTGCTTGTCCTATATTCTTTCTGCCTCAGAGCACTGCAATTTCACTTTGCTTTTGAAAGTAATTAAAAGACTTTTCTCCAATTTCTAAAGATGGCTTACTAGATTAGGATCATGTTGCTGAAGAAATTTCCATGGTACATCCATTGACTTTGAGATAATAATTTTGAATCATCAATTGTGACCAATACCTCCAATTAAATTATCCTGATATTACTGTTTTCTATAATTGCTAATTGCCAAACTCAAAAGATTATCATTTTTAATAATATTGAATTACTGGGGGTGGAAGGTGAGTTGGTAAGGGCGTAAAGCTTCCAACCTGAAGGTTTTTTTAGTACTAGATGGTTCCAACCTGAAGGTTGCGGGTTCAATTACCACCCTTTGCACATCGATTGGGGTGCCAGCCAAAGGAAGCTATTGGCGGTTAGTAGGTCTAATAACATGAAAACCTTACCCATGATGTAACCAGAAAAATTTGAGTCCCAATATGGAGGTGGAAAAACTTTCTTCTACGGAGTTGACCCTGTTCATGTTTCATGCTGATACTTTCTTTAGGTAATGCCTATCCCCTGGTCAGCTTGCCTCAGTTAAATAAAAAATAAAAATGAATTACTTTGGTCATCTTTACTAATGGTATTCTGGTTGTCATTAAGGTTTTATTCCATTTTGGTAGGCCTATCTTAGAATATTAGTCATTTTTATGGCATGGTACAGCTGATAGGAATTATAAATTTGGGCCTCACTCTCAGACTCTTATTTTAACTTTAGAGAACTTTTAACAATAGCCTTGTTCATAATCATGCCTCAAGTATTGGGGATCTATACCCAGCCCACACTCCTAGTATATAAAGGTTTTAATTTCCTTTAAGATAAGTAGTTATCTACTCTATAGTAAAGTCTCCAGTTTTATTTATATATACAAACATTCTAGTATAAAATCCCATAATTTATATAAAACCAGACCTTATATACTACCTGTTGTTACTTAGCCTCCACATCTTGAAGTCAAAATTTGTCAACAAGACCAATAAAATTATTGTGTCTAAAGATAAGCTCTGAAATACTCTACACTCCCCATTTGGAGACCTCCCTTTTTTGTCTGTTGCACTGTTAGTTTCCCAAACAGTATTATCTTTGGCTTCACAATAGTAGCTTTTTTGGTTCTCTAATCCATTTTATATTGTTCCTCTTACTTCTCACCAAACTCATACCTCTATAAGCTAATGAGACAATTTAAAACTTTTTTGTGTTGTCATTTTTGCGTCTACTTCACTCCTCAAGCTGTCCTGGATAAGCCTCAGTTGCCAACTGCAGCCTTGTTTTGATTGTGGGGCCTGTGAGGGGAGTTTTTTTACCCTCCATGAATAAGCTGATAATAGAATATATTGAATCCTCCTAATATGGTGACACCCCTTTATAGTATACAAATAAACTCCATAAAATTTCCAGAAGGAGGTAACCCCCAAGGTGGCAAAAGGTACTAAGTGATAGGTAAATATAAAAACCCAGCATTTTTATTTGAAGAGAGATGGAACTTTTCTTTCTGATTGCATCACTTTCAAGCGACTTATTAAAAGTAACTGTTAATTTTCCATCAACTCCTACACCGCATCAGTTTTCCATTTATGTCATCAGATCCACCACCTGCTGCCCCAGTGTGGAGCAGCGGCGCTTCACCTGCTAGCGTTTTCCACCCAGTAGGCAAACGCGTGTGAACTAGCTCATCCAGTCCGCCTAATGCATTGGGCTGATTTGTCCCTCCAAGGGACTTATTATTGCACTTAGCGCGAGTCCACCCAACCCACCCCCACCCCCTAGCCCTACCCCAATCCAATATTTACTTTTTCCTCCATGTCAAATATAGACGTCTCTTCCCATATGCTGGCAAAGCAATAATTGAGCTGGCAATGGCCACATTTACACCAGCTGGGTTTATCAACTTCCACCCTTACAAGGTCTTTTTCGATAATGGCTTTCCCACTGAAGAGGACGCGGCTGCTGCAGCAACTATGCCCTTAAACAATATAAACACACCCATTACCACCACCCGTACATGCTCTTCAGTAATATCACATTAATGGTGACCTTTGCAAACCTTCCTTAGCACCTTCCCCCTAATACCCTCTATGAGGAATTGATGATAGATGTCAAAATATGGTAAAGACCCCATCCTCCACTTCCTGGTCCCAAGTGGTGCTGGCGGTTAGTGGCACCATGGGCAATGGCCACCATTACCCCTCCCCCACCAGCCAACCATAGCCTGGCACATCCCACCATATGCCCATATCCCATCTGCACCAGATCCCTTATTTTGGGCTCATATTGACAACAGCCACACAGTTTACCCCCTCTGCCGTGAGTTGGATCATTCCAAAAAGCCTGTTGCTACAATTTAAAAAATACAGAATCCACCAAGCCCACACGTGAGGCCACACAAACAGTGTTTGAGTGGGGATTTTGGCTGCCCCCACCTCCTCCAGCTAAACGCTCAAAAAATCATGTAAGCTCTGAAATTAAAGCCAAAGCCAGCTTAATTTCCAACAATATACCCAATCAGAGGCAGGTTTGGACCCAAATTTAATCCAACCAATTTCACACCCTAAACTTATCCAACCAAAGCCACGTCTCTCCAAATCAATCATACTCAGCTAAAATCCCTAGGACTTATTGGATAAAATAACCAAATCTGGGTAAATTTTACCACGTCCCAACTTTCCAAATAATTTGGAGCCTTATCTGCCTTCAGATTTCGATGCCCCATTGCCACCCAAGAAATATGTCCTCAAACCCACCGCTACCCCATACTTGAGTGACTATTAACTTGCTGAGGCCTCAGTGGCCTTTCCTGAAAGCTGCCATCTCCACAAAGCTGTGGCACTCTCAATCGCTGAATTTAAAGAAGGCTACACTTAACTTATTTCCCTTCCAATTTACCTGAAGTTGCAAAAGTGGAAATTGAACGATTAAGAGATACTGCCACCTCTGCTGTCAAGAATGTTGTTGCACTGGCAGAATTTTCCCCCACCACACATATCACCAGAGCCAATATTACGAAATTTTCCCAGCTTCTCAATGCACACATACAAGCTGAAAACCATGTTGCTGAATTCCTGGAGGCTTTTCTCCAGGCCCATATCGTTACTATAGAACTTGATAATTATCTATTTCAAGTTGACCCACATCCAGCGGATGCCCCAACCCCCTTGCTCTCAGCTTTGATCCGCTTCTTCAATGCTGAAGATGAAATTAATAGTCCACCTGATCCCCCTCCCCCTCCTCCATGGTGGGATAAGCGGTTCATGGCTGTTATACCTGGTAGGTTAATTTCCCTTTTGTTTTGGTGTCTCGCAACTCATTTAGGGCGTTTGGTTTGTGTTTTTGGATTGATTATTTGTTTTTTGTGTTGTTAATTTCTGTCCCCTGGTTGGCTTACCTCGAATAAGATTTAAAATTTAAAAATTGAAGAGAGATGACCAAAAGAGATTATTTGGGGTGAAACTAATTTTGAAAAAATTGAAAATTTAGGCTTTATTCAATCATGGGGCTTAAAAAGTTTTTTCCAATAAAACGAGGCCCCCACTCATAGTAGTTTTATATCTTGAGTAAGCAAAAATTCAAGATTTTAATACCGGGGGGTGGAAGGTGAGTCATTAGATCATACAGCTACCAACCTGAAGGTTGTGGGTTTAATTCCTGCCCTTCCCACATAAATTTGGGTGAGATATGAAGGAAGCTATTGGCGGTTAGTAGGTCTAATAACACGAAAACCTTACCCATGATGTAACCAGAAAAATCTGAGTCCTAATCCAGAGTGTAAATTTTCGTTGATGGAGTTGACCCTGCTCAGGTTTCATGCTGATACTTTCTATCTATTTTGGTAATGTCCGTCCCCTGGTCAGCTTGCCTCAAATAAATATAAAGATTTTAATAACAACTGAGTACCTCATCAATTGTAATATTAATTTTTTAAATGAATGCAGTCTGCATTCAGAAATTAAAAGAAATGAATCATCTTTGTTAAAACTATAGCATGTAATTTTTAATTTTATCAATGTAATGTCTGGCCCCCATCACATGATTCCTGGTGATTTACTTGGGCTGATTTGTCCTTGACTTAACATTTATCTACAGTGGATCTAAGGTTAGGAAGGGCAGCCACCTTGACTCCTCTGGCGAGGCCCATCTCCTCCTTGTCCTTGCAATCCACTCCCACAATTATGTCATTCAGCTATGATATTACCCTCTCATTTTTTGAGGTGCCACCCCTCCTCCAGGGGCATTATCCAAGAGAAGTTCTTGTGAGGGTAGCTTCATAGCTGCAATTTAGCGGTAGACTTGGGACCTGAATCATCAGGGAAAAACTTGTGAAATGCCTAGATCGTTTCTTGAGCATGAGCGCAATTATGAGCTGAGATCCAGAAAACTTTTTGCAGCAATAAACTCCTTTCAATATACCAGGTACTCAAGTCTTCTTTTCACCTGACAAGGAGCCACAATTTCTTCCACCTCCCACTCTGGCTCTCCAACCTCAAGGTATGACTCTGGTGTATCTGTAGAAGACCCTTAAATTTGAATCAACTTACTCTCATGAAAAATTGATAGATTCAGAATTTTTCTGGAAGCTCCAATTGGTATGAGACATGGTCCACCTTCCCAACAATATGGCATGGTCCTATCCTATTTGGTCCCAGCTTCTTGCACAACTGCTTTTTGGTATATTCTTGGCAACCAACATCACCAGATCATCCACCTTATACTCTGGTCCTATAACCCTCTTCACATCTACATTCTCCTTATAGGTCTTCATAGATGCATCCAAATTGGTGTTCAACTCCTTGTGTACTTCTTGACTATTTGGTAAAGTCCACCATGGCTTCCATTTGAGACCCACAACAGGGCTCCATGTTAAAGGAGAAATTGTAACCATAATAGGAAATAAAAGAAGAACATCCAATTTGTAATGGATGGGCTTTCAAGGCTAAACCTGCCACTGACCATGAACTCAATTCTCAGGAGTGAGAGCACTCCTGTGAAAGCAAAGGGTGATACTTCATACCCAACTACCCCAAAATACCTATCTGGGTGGGTGGCCTCGCCAGGCACACTGTGCTGAGGTGCGGTAGCATTATAACCCACCGCCTCTTTGCCTCAGGGACACTCTGGAAACTGCCATCCTAAATAAATGGGCTCAGGTTGAGGTGTGGGGGACAATGGTGTCCTTCTGGCCTCTGGTTACCCACGCCGCATCTTTCAGAAAGTGCCTCATCCAACATCATTGGGCTGGGGTAATTCGCTCCACCAGGTCATCGCCACATAAAGGATCTCAGGACGTCCACCCCCTTCCTCACACTTCCAATTGCACTGCTTTTTGCGCTAAAACAACCTTCCAAATGAGAAGCCCACCCAACTAGACACAATGGGGTCCAGTATGGACCTTCCCACTACAAGCATAATAAGTTTATAAGCTATTTTAAATATAGACAATTATAGCATTTAAGAGGCCTTTACTTGGGGGAAAGACCTGAAGTCAGGAATTGAATTTCAAAGTGAGGTCTGTTGTAGGCGACCTTACTTTGAAGTATGCACTTAAAAGGCTAAATGCATTGTCTGTCATGAGGCGCATAAAAAATCACTAATTAATTTTGTCACAGTAATTTGTCAGTGATTGGAAAACCTCAAAAATATCTAAAGCACCTAATTATCCTTAAATAGATTATCCTACTATTAACCTGATTACAAAACCTCATCAGAATAATGGGATTGCAACTATTGACACACCCAAATTTCATAAAGTTCCAACTTCATGAGATTCATATGCGGTAATCAAATGTTACATCACCCCCTCAAAACAAGAATCCCAGTGAATCCTACCCAGGATTTTCTAGGTGGATGTGCAGCGATCAGTGACTTTTTTGACAGAAACCTTTTTTTCTGCAGGCAAACTTTTGAGCTCAACCAGAAGACCATTTTCCCCAGGTCAAATCAAATGGGTTCCTTGGAGGTCTCCTGCCGGTTGCAAGAGGCCTCAACTGCCAGCAGGCTGACATACCTCCAAACTACCCATCTCCTTTGTTAGAAGGTCATTCAAAACTGATGTAAATAATTGATAGTCCACAGCAGTGCTTGAGACATTGACTGCGGCCATCTTGCGGGATGGCTGGAACCACAGTCCCCAAGGTAAGTTTGACTTTTATATAATGCAATGGATGGGGCTCCCAAGGCCCAACCGGCCACTGGCTGTGAACCCAACCCTCAAGGGTGAGGACACTCTCATGAGGGAAAAGGTGATAGTCATACCCAATTACCCCAAAACTCCTATCTGGGTGGTTAGCCTCTCTAGACACACCAGGCTGAGTGTGGCAGGCATTATAACTCACATGCCTCTGTCACCTCAGGGCCACTCTGGCAACTGCCATTCTAAAGAGATGGGCGTGGGCCAAGGTGTGGGGGACAATGGTTTCCTACAAGCCTCTGGTCACCCACTCTGTGGCTTCCAACAAGCGCCCCAGCCAACTTCAACTGGGATGAGGTAACTTGCTCCATCAGGGCATTGAAACCTCAAAGGATCTCAGGACGTCCATCCCCTTCCTTGCACTTCTGATTACACCTTCATCTGCGCTAAATAAACCTGCCAAATGAGAAGTCCATCCAACCAGACACTACAGGATCCTTTATGGACCTTTTCATTACTAAGCATAATAAGATAATAAACTATATTGAATATGGACAAGTCTAACAGATAACTGGCCTTTATTTAGGGAAAAGACTTGAAGTCAGGAATATAATCTCAAGATGATGTCCATCATGGGCGCCCTTAATTTGAAATATAACCTAAAAAGGCTAAATTCTTTCTCTGTCATATGGCATGTAAAAGCCTCAAAAACTAATGATGTCCTGGTAACTTGTTGGCAAATGTGGGAAACCTCAAAATGGACAAACACCTAAATATCTACTAAATAGCTTTTACAATATTGACCTGATTAGGAAACCTCATTGGAATAACAGGATCACAACTATTGACACACCCAAATCTTGTAAGTCCCAAATTCACTTGATTCATGTGCAGTCATCAACCGTTACACAATTGAGGAGTGTAGAGCTTTTGTTATAACTAAACTGTGAAAAAGGGAGATGTGAGGCTCAGTATGAGTGGTCTGCTGACATGTATCACCGCATGAAGTATTCCAAACATTAATTTACTCGTTCTGTCTGCACATAAGATTGAGGGTGGAAGTCAGTAGAATGGCTTGGGAAAATTTGAAGAGTCTTACACAACTTCTCCCAGAATATAGATGTGAACTGGGGCCCACGGTCACTAATGATCTCCTGGGGCACTCCATGGGAGAAGAAGTTGTGGTTCTAAACAATTTTCCCTCTGAGCCACCATTATCATGGTGCGACATAAAATGAAATGGGCGAACTTAGTAAACTGGTCCACCACTACCATGATACTGTCATAACCTTAGTGAGGGGTAGCTTTACAATAAAATCAACTGAGAGGGAAGTCCAAAGTCCCTCTTCTCTCTGGACTAATACCAATAACACCACGAGAGGCTAATAATTTAATTCATCATGTTGCAAACAAGGCACTCCTTGGTATACCTTGAAACCTTAGCAGAAATTCCCTTTTTTATACATACAAGGAATAAGCTCCAGGGGTTTTGATTTCCCATGGTGCCCTACAGCCATTCTATCACGATGTTCTTAATTATTTCTAGGTGCAGTGAACCTGTGGGAACCCACAAGCATCCTTGGAACCATATCATATCATCTTTTACATAATACCTCTATTTTATATCTTCCTGATTCAAAATAATTTGGTAAAAATTAATTTATTCATGGTCAATAAGGACTGAGAAAGGAAAAACTTTCTGAACATACCATACTTCTCTAGATTATCTATAAAAAAAGCGCTGAAATGCATGTAGGGGATGAGGATTGCATAGAGACAATTTTCCCTGGGGGAATCACCTAGCGATTGTTATATAACTTTACTTCCTTGAGGGCTATGAGCTAACGCAGGGTTATGGCTCAAAGCATCCGTAAAACATTCTCCCTGCCTTTTATGAACTCATAAGAGAACACAAAATGGGCAATGGTCTCATGTCAGCGATTTTGTTAGAGGTCAGGATATGAGGATCTCAGTAGTACAATAGAATCTGATATTCAGTACAAACGCGGAATTACTGGAAACCTGAAGATGATAGTGCCAATAGGTCAAAGCTTCCACTACTGACAAAAAGCTCTTTGTCATAAATAGCATAATCTAATTCAGTCAAAGATATTTTATGGGGAAATTATCCTACAGGATTATCAACTCCATCTTTGCCCACTTGTAACAGAGCTGCAGCAATAGCAAAGTTAGAGGCATCTTTAACCACTATGAACTCCATACTGGGATCCATGTGGGGAAGAACTGATGTGGAGAGCGAGGAGTATTTTACAGCTCGAAAGGCATCCTCTAGTATATAGGATCACTGGAGATTCTTCTCCCCGCTGGCTTTATACAAGGGTTCCATTATTCCTAAAAAAAATTGCGTGAACTTCTTATTGAAGGTGAAAGTTTTCAAAAAGCTCATCAACTTCTGATTGAGGGTTGGCGTGGGCCAATTCTAGATAGTCTTCTCCTTGTCTGGATTAATCATATGTCTTTTATCAAAATAAGATGTTGTCCAAAAGGTGACTTGAACTTTAAAACTCACACTTGCTAATCTTCAGTGTCAAATTGGCTGCCTGAGATGCTCCATCACCTGCCGCAGGTGAACCTCATGGGATGCTTGAGCGGGGAAGAACACCAATATTTCATCCATGTAAGCCACAGTTTATACCCCTAACAACTCACCCAAAGCCACATCAATACTACATTAAAAATTTCAGTTGCATTCTTTAGCCTAAAAGGCATGACCCATAATCAGAAAATCCCTTTCCTGTTACAGAATTCAGTGAGCCATTATAGTCCCTTTTTGATGCAAAACTTGTTAAAAGAGTACAAGCAATCCAACTTAGAGAAGACTTTGGCCTTCTCTACATAGAAAATAATCTGTGCCTCCAGAGAAAAAGGATGAATATCATATATGTAACATTATTCATGTTACCTTAATCTATGCAGGGGCATAGTATACCAGCCACTTTTTCCACAAAAAGTAGCGGTGAGCATACTGGAGAGGTACGCTTAAAAAATAGCTATCTTGGCAAGTTGCTCCATAATACAAACATCTATTGATGCCTCTTACTGCAGAGACAAATGGTAAATCAGGAGGAGATGTGAGCCAGGTCAACTATGAGCTAAATCACAATAAACTCTGAATGATCAGGTAAGGCATTTGCTGAAGTTGCATCAAACGAAGACCCCAACCCCTCTAGGGGGTTAAAGGTGCTTTAAGAGTGCGCTTCAGCAGAGGCGCAAGGCTAAAAGAATGAACATTGGGTCACTTTGGCAAGTTGCTCAGAATGCTACCATATGACAGGAGTTTTATTAATATATGACTACTCTACAAGGACAACGTTTAAGGTTCAGCTTTCAAATTGTTTTTGGAATCAACTAGTCACCACGAGCATACTCCAAAGATAATTGGTTAAAGCAGGTTTTTGAATGCCAAAAAAGGTAAACCAAATGTAGCATATCAACTTGATAATCAACCAGCCCCTAAGCCTTCAAGAAGGAAAATCATGGGAAGCCCCTGCCCTAACCTTAACACCAGGTAGGTGCTTAACCCAAGGGAGTCAGTTATGTCCAAAACATTAAATTCTCTGAGGTCCATTATCCACTATAATTGTCCAAAACCTTCCTGCTGGGGAAGAAAGAGTATCAGAAGGTAAAATATACCACGAATATCCTTTACCTAATGTAGATAATGTTTTCAAACCCAAGTTGGATCCCCTTCAGGCATCCTAGCGCCTCCAGGATATATCTTAATGTTAAAAGAAAGGAGTGGGATGATTTGTCACTTTTATGACAGATGAGACATACCCAGAAGAATATTCTGAAAAGGCACATGTGTTGACATAATTTTTAATACAAATTTCTCTACCTCCTGAGTGAGGCAAATCATACTGGGGTCAACTGAGGATCATTAGAGGTGATATGTTACACAGAAAATTGTATAAAAAGTTTTCCCTCAAGAGCTTATAAAATCTCATTTGCATATATGCATTTCCCACTAGGTTAGTCATTTTTAGGTTGCAAATATAAGATACCTGATTTGCTAATAGTTAGTGCATCATTGTTATTACCAAAACTCCTAAACCCTAAGCTTCTAAGGGTTCACTTTTTCTGTAGAATGGAGTCCAAAATGGGTTTAATTATCCAATGAAATATGAATAAAACGTTGGGGCTAAACCCAGCCAAACTTCAAGCTTTACCAAGGACAAAGGCATGGCACCTGAAGGTGCCGCCAATTTTAAAAAAAAGTTGGCCTCTCAATGGAAATATTTATAGTGGTTTTCATAATGAACCAACCTTGCAAAACAACTTAAAGATTTAATCAAACTGTTAGTGCTAGACCCCTGCTAAACCTCAAGTTCCCCAAAGACAAAGGTGTGGCACTAAAAGATTCCACCATTTTCATATAAGAATTAGGCTCCTGAGGCCAGTATTTAATGGGTAGTTGTGGGCGAAGCAACTGCAGCAAGATATCTAAAACAAATAAGATAAAAAATTTGTTGGAAGACCCTGTCTACCTCTAATGCTCCCAAAAAGAAGAAATGGAAGTAACAAAGCCTCTTTTTGCAAAAGGGAATTCATGTTTCCATAGGTGTATGTCATGCAAACAGCAAATTAGAATTAGACTGGCTTTCAGCCTAGGTGCCGGAGCACCCAAATGGCAAACCAGAATGCCAAAGACACTGCTGCTGGTATGACGGATATGAAACTGGAAAGGAGTTTCGCCAAAATCTGCCGGTGGGCCAGAATCTCATACAGGCACATAACAAAGGATCAGATGAATATGGCCTTTAACCCCAAGGGGTGTGTGAGTGTCAGCAGATAGGGCGGTTTGTTTTTCAACATAAAAAACTGAATTTTGATAAAAGGTTTTAATATTAGTAAGGAAGAAAAATCGACCAACAATTTTCTCAGTGCAATGCAACTGATTAAATAGTGGTCAATTGATGTGGAAACAAGCTGGTATTGGGACCCTCAATTCCAACCTAACTAGCGAATTAGTTGGGAATGGGGCAGATAGGTTCACTGGGAACCAACATCAAAGAATTCAGTGGAAGGCCAAGTCACTGTCAGTTCAATCTCAAATGCCTAAACCAAGGCTTGACTGCATCTCTGATGGTTGTTGTGACAGCGTTTGACCCAACGAGCAGCGGGGATCCCCCAGGGTCACCCATGTAGGGGCATTCCCAATTGGTTAGGAACAGGTTTGGGATTCCCAAATTGCCCATGCCTGGTCACTGGGCCATTCGTTTGATTAAAAGCATTGTGTCAGCAGCAACACCCAAATTGCTAGAAGGGAGCTTCAAACTCTTGTTGATGGTGTCCAATGCTACTACCTGCACATCAGGGATCATTCCTGATGATTTGGGAGGTGGTAAATTTTGACAATCGCAGTGTTAGCTGAATCAAAACTGCCAGCGATTCCTCCTGATGAATTAGTCATTGTCCCTTTTTGACTATGTGGAATCCAATCATTGGGGTTATTCTCACTCAATTTCGGACTGATTGACTTCATTTTGGTGATCTCAGTGCAAATTTCCCTGATTAAATGTACTAGTTCTGCCAAGGTGAGTGTGGGCACCGGGGGATAAATCTGAAGGGGAAGGCTGTTACCCAGCACTTGTCTACCATGTGGGCAAGGTCGCCCTGGGTAACAAGGGGTAAGCCGCCCTCTTTGGTGCCTTCTTACTTGGAAATGGTAAAATAGCTTGATCATCATCCAGGGGACGTTCCCTGGGACTTACATTACCCTTTCCTTTTTCCAAAGGAAGGGGACCGCCGCTGGGAAACTGCATGAGGGCCACATTTTTGTGCGCCTTGGGTAACTTGATCGCCATTACAATTGTAATTTTTGGGGGGATGGGGAGCTTTGAGGTGGGATTCATGAAACGCTTCGACCAGTTCCATGCAGTTGGTGCAATCATGAGCTTTAACCCAACTGTTCTCATAAGCTAAAAACCCTTTCCAAGAATGAGATATTGAACAGACCAACGGGAATTACAGGATGCCAGGATTTTTTCTACTTCAGCATCTTCCACATTTTCACTAACAATTGGCTCAGGATCTGTGGGAACCATACCCTTAAAGGGTGACAAGTGGGAAACGTGGAAGACGGGGTGCTGTATCCAGTGAGATGGAAGCTTTAACTGGAATATAATGTTACCCAAGACTTCCTCTACCAAATGGGAACTGAATGCTTACTTGAGAACTTACGGGAGGGGATTTGCATTTGCAAATGACATGTAATAAGCATAACATAGGAGCCCACCATTATGTCATGACCTGGAAGTCACTTATGATCTGCAAACCGCTTGTAGTCCTCAATAGCTTTGTTGAGGTGTTCCTGCACTAAGGATTGAGTAAACCTAATATTTTCATCATGATCTGCGGCAGCTTGGACCTCAGGCCGCAAGCAGGGTCCAACCAAAAAGGAAGGATTACAATCCAACGTCACTTCGTAGGGAGAAAATCTCATGGAAGCGTGAGTCCCATTGTTATAAGAAAATTGAGCGAGAGGAAGGTCATTGGCCCAGGTGTCCTGCGCGGCTGCAGCACAGCAACGCAGGTACTGTTCTAGAACTTGGTTAACTCACTTGGTCTGGCTGTCAGACCGGGGATGATACGCTGTGGAGCGACAAGGGAGATTTTAGAATAGATAACTGTTTGCTCCAGAACTGCACCGTGAACTGTGACCCACAGTCACTGATGATCTCCTGTGGGAGACCAAACATTGAGAACACATGGTGTACAAAGAGGCGGGCAGTTTTTTCTGATGTAATTGCAGAAGTACAAGAATAAAATGGGAAAACTTGGTGAAACAATTCAACACCACCATCACTGCCATAAACCCATTATAGCAGTGGAGTTCAACAATAAAGTCCACAGACGTCAATGTCCATGGACTTCCACCTGCTGTAAGGGGTGTAAAAGCCCATTTCTACCAGAGCGATCCAACTTATCCCAAGCACAAGTAATTCAATTGGCGATCCAGTCTGAGACCTCTTTGGTTAAACCCGCCTAATTGTAGATCCGCATGATCAAGTCAATGCTTTTCTTAATGCCCAGATGCCCAATTGTGGAGGGATCATGATGTGCGCAAGATACCTTGGCTCTGAAGGAAAGGGGGAACCCAAAATTTGTGACCAAAAATAAATGAGACCCTCCCAAGGAGTATAGAGAGTGTTTATGGTTTTGGTGGGACAATTGATCAAACAACTCCACACCCTTAGGGCAGGCCATTTGACCAGCTAAGACCTGAGCAACTAGTGGGTCATTGGGAGCCAGAGCGATGAAAGAGACAACTGGGGGGGACAATAGACAGGATTTGAGCATCAGGACTCATGGTAATGAGGTCCACTTCCTCCAGGTCCAAGGAACAGTGGGCGGGGCTGTGGCTGAGAAAATTGGGAAGTACATTAAGCGCCCTTTCATGATATTGTATTTGAAATTGAAGCTGCACAAGTCCCAATAGGTTATTGCTTGCCAGTGTTTCAATTTCTATGGTTTACAAAAGTCTAAGAGAGCCTGGTGATCTGTGTGGACTGTTAACTCATGTTGAGCACCCTATAACAGATACATCCAATGAGTTAATGCCCATGCAATGGCTGCCAACTCCTTGTCATAGATAGCCCAAGGCTGCTCCATAGAGGTAAACTTTCAGGAAAAATAAGTGACTGTATGTTCCAAGCCTTCATGCTCTTGGAGCAACACTGCCCCCACTGCTACTGAGGAGGCATCGCATGCAACAATATATGGCTTGGCGGGATCCACATGTTTCAAAACAGTAGGGAATAGAAACATCTCTTTGATCAATTTAAATTCCTGTTGGCATTCGGTCATCTAGAAAAATGGTACGTTCTTGTATGTGAGGGGGTGGAGTGGGGCAGCTAGCTGGGAAAGAGCCATTAAATTTTTCTAAAGAAGATTATGGTTCACAAGAAATTCCATAATTGTTTCTGGGTTGTCAGGGTTGGCCATTCTCAGATAGCGTCCAACTTATTGGGAGGAATTGCATAGCCATCTTTAAGTATAAGGTATCCAAAAAAGGTAACTTCCTCCTTATAGAACTTGCATTTGGAAGGCTTAACAAACAAGCCTTCCTTATGCAAGGCAGCCACAACCACTTCCAAATCAATAGCGCGTTGTTTGGGAGTCAGGGAGTGAACCAGAATGTCATAAATATATGCGACTGCACAAGTAAACTGGAGGTCACTCAGTACATTGTTGATCATACATTGAAACATAGCAGGAGCATTCTTCAGCTCAAAGGGCATTACGCGGAATTGGAAAATGCCTTGCTTCATCCAGTCGCCGTTAACCATTCTTGCCCTTTCAATACCCAAATCTGGTTAAAGGCGTTGACAAGATCAGCTTGGAGAACACATGAGATTTGGCAATTACTTGACTTATTTTCTGCTCCAAAGGCAGGGGGTAAGGTTTGGTAACCAGTATTTTGTTTAGATGACCGTAATAATGCAGGGATGGAGGGAACCATTGGCTTTTTTAGTAAAGATGATGGGAGACACAACTGGCGATGTCTCCTTAAACAACCACCCTTTTTCAGCACATCGTCCAGCCAAGTGTTGAGAGCAACCTCCTCCACTGTATGGGGGTACAATGGGCAGTTGATATTCACCAACTCTACCGTCGTACAAAATCCACAGTCAAATCTAGTGTGAGGAGGTAGATGATCCGCTTTTTCAGAATCAAAGATACTTTGACTGCGCATTAACTTTCTGGAAGATTGGATGATATGCCGCAGGAGAGATGAGGGAAGTGATGGAACTATGACCTTGAGTTTTCTTAAGAGTGTCAACCAGGGGAAATTCACCCTCCAGTTGATCATTAACAAATGACAGCATGTTAGACTCCAGGTGGATCTTGACATGTTGGCAGCGCCACCATCCCACTCATAAGATTACTGGAAACACCAAATTTGGCATAGCGGAAAACTGATCACAGAAGCTAAACTGGTGTACCAAAAAAGGTACCAGCTGATGGACAACATATGATGTCTGGGAGGCAGAAGAAGCCACCATCACTGATGGACACGCGTCCATGTCCAGTTCTAATTGTTGGGCCAGTTCAACACTCATAAAATTGCCCGCAGCTCCGGTATCCACCAGGGCCTCAAAGGAGACGTGATGGGACTCAACACTAATCTTCATGGGTAATGAGAAGTAAGCAAAGTTCTCTTTATTGGTAGTTGTGGATGAATCCAGTGATACTAAAGAAATGGTAGTGGGGTCAGGAGAAACTGCTAGGTTCATAGGGGGAGTAAGCTCAGTGCAAGTCGGAATGTCAGATCCTAATGACATGGGCAAAATAGCCGTGGCAACTATGGGGTGTGGATTTTAATTTTGAGTGAAACTAGGCTATTATGGACAGGGATATCTTCTTCACAACCTGGTTCAGTTGAAAAGGAGGGACATTGCTATGCCAATATCTATGAGAAAGGTGGAATTGGTTAGGGATAATGGTTGGTCAATTATGTCAGGCAAACAGCAAGTTAGAATTAGACCGGCCTGCTAGCCTAGGTGCCAGAGCACCCAAATAGCAAACCAGAATGCCAAAGACACTGCTGCTGGTATGACGGATATGAAACTGGAAAGGAGTTTCGCCAAAATCTGCCGGTGGGCCAGAATCTCATACAGGCACATAACAAAGGATCAGATGAATATGGCCTTTAACCCCAAGGGGTGTGTGAGTGTCAGCAGATAGGGCGGTTTATTTTTCAACATAAAAAACTGAATTTTGATAAAAGGTTTTAATATTAGTAAGGAAGAAAAATCGACCAACAATTTTCTCAGTGCAATGCAACTGATTAAATAGTGGTCAATTGATGTGGAAACAAGCTGGTATTGGGACCCTCAATTCCAACCTAACCAGCAAATTATTCAGGAATGGGGGCGGATAAGCTCACTGGGAACTGACATTGAAGAATTCAGTTGCAGGATGAGTCATTTTCAGTTCAACCTCAAATGGCAAAACTGAGGCTCAACTGCATTTCCAATGGTTGGTGTGATGGCATCTGGCCTGACAAGCAATGGGAATTCCCCAGGGCCATCCCACGTAGGGGAGGTCCCAATTGGTTGGGAACAGATTCATGATGCCAAACTGCCCATGCCTGGTCACTGGGCCATTCGTTTGATTAAAGTCATTGTGTCAGCAGCAACACCCAAATTGCCAGAAGGGAGCTTCAAACTCTTGTTGATGGTGTCCAATGCTACTACCTGCACGTCAGAGATCATCCCTGATGATTTAAGAGGTGGTAAATTTTGACAATCGCAGTGTTGGATGAATCAAAACCGCCAGCGATTCCTCCTGATGAATCAGTCATTTTCCCTTTTTGTCTATGTGGATTCTGATCATCAGGCTCTTTTCCACTCATACATGGACCAATTGATTTCATTTTGGCAATCTTGGCACAAATTTCCCTGATCAGATGTACTAGTTCTTCTGAGGTGAGTGTGGGCACCAGGGGAGGGATCAAAAGAGGGAGAGCTGTTACCCAGCGCTTGTTTACCATGTGGGCGAGGTCTCCCTGGGTAACAAGGGTACAGCCGCCCTCTTTGGTATCTTCTTACTTGGAAAACAGGAAAGTAGTCCGATCAACACCAAGGGGACGTTCCCCAAGACTTACAATGTATCTATATCTGTACCAATAGTGAAACATTCTATGTTTAAAGTAATAAACCCCCTTCAGTTGGGGTGTAAAGTTTAGAAAAAAAGGATCCAATCAGGGGATTGGAGGAGGTGAGTGGAGCCTGCCATACTTGATTGTCCAATGACAGCCTCATTACGCTTATTTCTGAAAAATGATGTTCCAAAGACATCAAGTCAAAATAGGCCTAGACCCAACCAAAAGATTTATATAGACAAACCTTCCAAAGGAGTTAAACTGACTGGGCGCACAGAACCCATAGAAATTTTGAAAAGAATGGAACACATGTTGTAATCTTCCCAGAAAGAATCCAACTCCTCTATCACTCAGTCAAAGGCACTTGGGAAACTGGACGCAACACCTCCCCAACCTGAGAGGTCAAGTGAAGAAAGGTTTTATTAGAGTTTAATTAAGCTTTTGTTAAATTTAGTCTGAGTAGCTGGACCCTGAATGGTCCAAAATCATCAAGTACTTGCAGGGAGGGAAAGAGCACTCCCACAGGCAGTAAAAAATGTGACACTGAGCTGGCCTATTTTCTATAACGAATGGGTTTGTTCCATCCGTTACATTCTGACTCAGATTAGGATTTTCCAAATTTGAGTTGGATTGTTTATAAAACATTTTTAGTTTTGGTCGTTTTGGATGCTGGGCTGTGCCTCGCCTGAGCTGTTAATTAGGCTTCTGCAAGCCTAATTGATAGCTTGGTGAGGGCCTCAAAGTGCTGCCTTTATAAAGCGCACCTGCCCATTCCAAACCTCAGTTTGGAATTTTCATACTAGCATGTCCCTTCTTGGGGAGAATTGTCAGTTGCTCCCCAGACGAGCTCTGGTCGGCGGACTCCTTCGTTTTAATGGTCCAAAATAAAGTTAAAGGATGTTTTGGGGTTTGCATACCTTGCATACCTAAGGTCTTTTTTGGGTGTTTCCATTTTGAGGAGACTTTTGCATGGTTGGGTCGGACCAACCACTATTCAACCTTTATATAGCCAACCAATGAAATGTGAATGTTTGGCTGCTTGTTGGTGCCCCAAACCTCTCCCTACTCAGTTAGGCCACTTTGGTTGCTTGTCAGTGCACTGAATGAATATGTAAAATTATATGCCAGTCAGAACTGGGGTTTTTCAATTTGTTACATAATTCCAAACTCAATGCCTTGTGCGCTGCCAGTCCTCAGTTTAGTTGACCTCAGTGGTCACTTGATCCCAGTTGTCAAGTAACCAGCAACAGCGGGAACTGGTGACTGATGGCCAACCCTGAATTCAAAGCGACTGTCAGCTAATTTTCCTGGTGGGGCCTCCCACCCACCAGGGATTCAGCGGCATTGAGGAGACTTGTCCCAGAAGGGCTCCCTCACCCCTCGGATAATCCACGTGGAAAGGGGTTGGATGTCCAGCCGCGCTGGACTGCACGCCCCTCTCATATATTCTGTGGATAAAGCACTTTCTCAGTCAGTATGGGAAGGCCATCACCAATGGGGGCCTGGGATGAGGGCGTAACACAGCCACATGCTGGGCGTGCTCCTTGTGATGGGTGGGCTGACTCTGGCAGCCCAGTGGTGATTTGATCTCAGCATCTGTGTTTCTTTGAGGGGTTTGGAGTTTATCCAGTATAATTTTCCTGAGGCTCAAGGTAACTCGCCCCAAAAGCCCTTATTGCAGCAGCTTTCCACAGAGGGGCCCCTCTTTAGGGAGGGGTTTTTTCTTTAGTGGGGGGTGATGTAATAAACAGGTTTGTCCCATCTGTTACATTTTGACTCAGATTAGGATTTTCCAAATTTGAGTTGGATTGTTTATAAAACATTTTTAGTTTTGGTCGTTTTGGATGCTGGGCTGTGCCTCACCTGAGCTGTTAATTAGGCTTCTGCAAGCCTAATTGATAGCTTGGTGAGGGCCCCAAAGTGCTGCCTTTATAAGGCGCGCCCACCCATTCCAAACCTCAGTTTGTAATTTTCACCCTAGCATGTCCCTTCCTGGGGAGCATTGTCAGTTGCTCCCCAGATGAGCTCTGGTTGGCGGACACCTTCGTATTTATGGTCCAAAATAAAAATAAAGGATGTTTTGGGGTTTGCATACCTCGCATACCTGTGGTCTTTTTCAGGTGTTTCTGTTTTGAGGAGGCTTTTGCATGGTTGGGTTGGACCAACCACACAGAGGATTTACATAGCCAACCAATGAGAGGTGAATGTTTGGCTGCTTGTTGGTGCCCCAAACCTCTCCCTATTAGGTTAGGATGCTTTGGTTGCTTGTTGGTGCACCAAAAAATATGTTAAATTATATGGCAGTTGGAACTGGGGTTTTCCGATCCATTACATTACAAAAATGAATGAAAGTGCCATGGTGAGAAAGCTGGTGCCCATGGCAACCAACCCATGTTTTCAATCACCATGAGGTAGGAATCCCACACAAAACATCCCCAAAGTTTATAAATTATGGTTGTTCTTATATGATGAGAGTGTCACTAATCTTTATGAATAGGATACTAATAAAATCATAATAAGTCCACTAATATGGTGCCAACCCCTTTGTAGTCTACAAATACTCCATAAAACATCCAAAAGGATACAACCTGCAAGAGCACAAAAGGTAACATGTGATAAATATTATATTAAGCAAGCATTTTTATTTAAAGTAGAAGACCAACAGAGTGAAGGATTGGGGAGAGACTAATTTAAGAAGAAAATTGGAACTTTAGGCCTCAATTAATTGTGGGGCTTGGAAATAACTCCAACTAATAGTATGAGGCCCCCACTCACAATAGTTTTATATCATAAGTAAGCAAAAGCTTTAGATTTAAGCATCAAATGAATGCCCTCATCATTTTTAATATTAAATCTTGTAAATGAATGAAGTCTGCTTTTAGAAATTAGATGTAATTAGCTATCTTTGTTTAAACTATAACATATGATTTTTAACCTCAATGATATAACTTATGGGCTTCCATTTCAGACAATTACAAGTCTGAGGTATTGGTAAGAGTGGTTTGGAGGAGAATAGCACAAATATTGGCTAAGAAACCCTGTTCAATTCCTGGTGGAACCCTGAAAATTGGGGTAACACTTATATTAATGATTGGGCAAACAAATTGAGTTCAGGCAGTTGGATTGCACCAAAACTTTGGCCAAATTTGGGGAGTTCATCAGAGGCTCCTCCCCTGGCCCCCTCTAGTTTACTACAGGTTACACCATAGAAACTGGCCCCTTTGCTAAGGTCAGAGGGGTCCAACCAAGTGCAAAAAATTTCCGCACATTTATTAAGTCAAGTCCTAAAATAAACCTAGTAGACATTCTTTTCTGCTCCCAACACTCAATTGGCCAGTCTTCCAAAATGAGGCAAGTTCAAGGGATCCAATAGGTGACAGCTCATATTACCTAATTCTGAATTCACAAGCTATCCAAACTTTGAGCCTTATCATTTTAAATATTATTATCAAATTATTATGTGGAAACTCTCTTTTCCCCTGGCAGCGCCTAATAAAAATCTATAAAACTAAACCTTTTTAGTATTTATTAATTTTTGTTATTTTCATTAAGTGGTGAGAAAAGCCCCTGATTAAATTATTGGATATAAGGTAAAAAAGCACAGAGAATCTTTTCCCAGTTAAGAATCCAACAAGTAGTGCTCACTACAGGGGCACCTGTACACCATAAAACGTTAAAATAATGGACGCTGATGAGGGTGATAACCCTTCTAACCTTTCCGCTGACATTAACCCTAGGCTAGCACATATGGAACAACAGCTAGCCTGTGCTTTGTCTCACCTTAAAAGGCTTGAGAAGCACTCATATCAACGCCCAACTATACAAAAACCCTCTCTTTGAGACAAGTTCACACCTATTTAGGGCAGTATTGCCTCCTTCCTTTATGTCTATAAATCTGCAATGGAAGGGGCAACTGGCAATCAAAAAATCCAGTACATTCTTCCCTGCTTAAACCGTTTAGCTCAAGAAAGAATGGTCCCCACCATGGTCAACCTCAGCACTTGGGTGGAAGATATTAAAGCACTTCTTGAAGAATTTGGTTTCAGCAGAGTTTGCTACGACAAAAACAGGCCTTTATCTGCCTTAGTTTGCAAGAGGGAGAATTAATTACCTATTTTGTTAAGCGCTTCTAAAATAAAGCTCAACCTATGTTACTTGCCCAAATGCTCCCTCTCAACAATGCAATTGCAGCTATTTTGGCTGGCTTGGCATCTCATCCCTTCTTGGCAATTCATCTCTATTCCATAAAGTGCACTTTTAAAAATGTACAAGATATCAAAGAGGCCTTGCTAGCGGTAGCTGTTATCTATGAATTTGACACCACACAAGGATTCTGAGGCAAGCATCTATGCCGACCAATTTAGCCTCTCTACTACAGCTGTTTCCCTCTGGAAACCTACCCCTGTGGATTCGCCATTACACAATGCTTCTTCTTCCCATAAAGATAGTCAGATGATAATGGCTGTGATAGGTCAGTGTCCCCTTCAACTTCAGTTCAAAAAATCAGTTGGTGAAGGCAGTCGTCCCTATGTCTTGCCCATCCTTTTCTAGATAGCAGCCTGCACCAGTGGTTCAAAAGCCTGCTCCTAAGCCTAAACACTTTCTTGTGTGCCCATCGCCTTCACTAACAATGGGTTAATGACAGGTTACAAAGGATAAACCGCTTGTTTCACAGAAGCTCACCGCCACTGATTGACCTAAGGCTTATGTAACTAAAGCATCCACCTTCACAACGCTATCTCCCTCGACCTCTCATTCATCTAACTCTAATCTGAAATCTGTCTCAATGAGCCAGCACAAACCCTAACTTTTAAGGTCAAAAATCAAGCTGTGACAATTTCAACGCCTCCCTCAAAAGTTAATACTGTGGAATAGCAACCCAGGACTTATTATGTCATAAGGGAAGCCCTGACCCTACCTCACTCCTTATGTGCTCCCTCACATGCATTGATATCCACTATGATGACAAATCTGGAAGGGGGTGATGAAGATGCTGTTAATTATGTTTCAAGAGCCCCAGATGAAGTGGAGGTACCAACCAATTGAGCATAAAGAGATTAATTGGGCTAAGATCCCTCGTCAAACTTAACTTTAGCAAGTGTTGAGGGGTCTCGAGATTATTGACACTACCAGTGACACTGAACATCTCACTGCCACATTTATCCGATCTACCAAGTGTGCTCATACTCTGAAGTCTATCCATGAGAAATACCCTGAAACTGCCAAACAACTTGCCTCCACTTTCCATCTAAAGGAGGTCCTCACTCTTCTCTCCACCTTGAGTGGTACTTGAACTAAAAATGGAGATAATCATTAATGGAGTGCAGGTTAAGGCTATCTCCAATAATGGGTCCCAGTGAACGTTGCGTCAAACAAGCTCATTAAGGTTATTATGCTGGCCACTGACCTCAAATACACTCAAGAGTTTGGAACTGCAGGCCCAAACAACACCTACACGATCAGTGCAAACTCTTCTCTGTCCATTTGTTTTGGAAAGCTTCTCTTGTCAGCTCCAGAAGTGGCTTTGACCAATATACCTACGATTTACTCATTGGAAACCATTTTATGTTCAAATATGAAAGTGTTATTAACTTGAAGTAGGGCTATCTCTCCCTGCTTAACTACGAGGCTCTTCTGATTCTGACTAATGATGAGCTCAATAAAAAGGATTATGTTTGCACAGTTGAGTATCTCTCCTCCGCTATATCACTACATTACATTATGGAAGGCAGGCATACAAAAATGTTGCCTCCATCAGTGGACGCCCTGGTTGGTATCCTTTTCTATGCTTCTGAAGAGGTGATCATTAAGGCTGAGGAACAAAGGGTAGTTGGTACAAATATTACCATGCAAATCTCACAGAACTGCCTACTGCACCTTATTAGCAATGATGGAGTTAGTCCTTTAGAGCCAAGAATTTTGCCAGGTATGTTAGACCCTGCCTATCATCGGTCTATTAACCTCCTGCTAGGTATAAGGTTTCCGCCAGATGCACTTGCTGGTGCTAACGCTGGGGAAACCAATAAGTGTGCTTACTGCATGGGGCTAGGGTCAGCTGAGAGGACAAGGGCAGCTCTGGGTGTAACGATGGATGAGACTTTAAACATTAGAATAAATTAAACTTAAATAAAAATAAGATAGAATTATATCCTATTAATGAAAGTACTTTATTAGACTAACATGCAGGTATTTCTATAGGTGCGTGGGGACACGGTGCCTCAAGGATCATCATGGCCCCATCCATGTAGGATCTCTCCTGATCTTCTGGATTGCCCATTGTTTTGAACCTTACTCAGATCTCGCCGCCCTAGTGACCAGATCAATGGATACCCCAGTCCACATGACTCAAGGAATGGGGATGTAACGTTTTCCCAAATTTGGAGTAATTTATATAAAGCCCTGAATTTGGTATATCTGCTAATATTATAGATTCAAACCCCATTCTCGATCTTATTGAGCCATTCAGGATTTATGACTCTCAGACGGAGGTATCAATCCTTCCCCTGGACAAGGCTTTCACCTAAGCCAGGGAAAATCCTGGCAGAGCCACCTCCAAGCCTTAGCCTAAGGGAGCAAGTTGTGGCCTGAGGGTTAAGGTAGACGGAGGACTCAAGTTTAGGGGCATATGGAGCCTCAGGCTTAATGTAGACCAGGTTGGTGATAATGCCTGGTGTGGCTAGGGTTTGAAGCCAGATAATTTCATTAGCTAAGGCCCTCATAGTTAATTTATAGTTCTCTTGTGTAATTAGGGCTTGAAGCCAGACAACTTGATCAGCTAAGGCCCTCATAGTAAATTTGGATAAAATTTTAAGAAAGGTGGTTTCAAGCTCCTTGATCCACGATCCGCTGCTGGCGGAGCAATCTAGTCTTTTGTAGTGGCTGGCTTCAAGATGCTTTTGGGTTCCAAGGTAATTCACCTTGAGGTCCAATAAATCCAGCCTAAGCTGCAAGTTGTCAATATTGAGCGGTTCAATTTGGTAGGTCTTGTCCCATATTTCTGACTGCAGGTCAGACAGCAGCCTCTATTCCTGGATAACTTCTGATTTGGAGGCCTTCAACTTCGCCTCCAACTGCACTAAACTTTTGCATGTCTCCTGCGCCATCTTGGCCATGCGGGTTTTGGCCTCTTCAAACTTCCAGTTTAATTCATCTGCCATTAAAACCTGGCATCTTACAATCACCTTATCCGCCAGTAGATCCAGGTAAGACTTGGAGAAAAGGTCATCGACAGTGAGCTGCATAGGTGAGTAACCCCATGAGCTCTTAAGATGACCAAACAATAATAGGGTGTGGCCCCCTGAAGGTTTTGATAGGGAGGCCTTTTTAAGTGATGCTGAGCTACCATCTCAGGATTGGGGTAAGCACATCTCACTTGTGACTGAAAGCAACCTGCGTGACAGAGGTTAAGAGGGAAATGCAAAGTGGGCCAAAAGGTTGGCACTAGTAGTGGAGGTGGTGTCAGTCAGTTCCTCGAGCTTCACTTTTTCAGGACTCTCATTTTCGTTGGGATCAGTGGTATCCCAATCTGAGAGCTGAACTGAGTAACCTTGACTTTTCGTTTTAGTAATATGTGGCCTGACCTCTAGAGGGGAGCTGTCAAAGTTGGAAAGGGGTAATGTTGCCATAAAGGAGTCATTGAGCTTATCCCAAATGGTGTGAAGGTAAGTCCCAGGTATTTTGCCTGGCATTTGTATTGCATCATCGCACTAATTGTTTTTGAGACTTCCCAAAAAATCCTGAAGCTTGCTGCCTTTGTTAAGATTAGAAATTTGTTCTCAACTTGCCCCGATTATGTCAATTTGGTGTTGTCAATGCTTGCTGGCCATATTTGATTTGTTGTTCAGAACTCTTGGGCTCAAATTGGCTATGCGCTTTGTTTCCATTTTCTGCTCTGAAGTGGCAGAGTGGGAATTGACATCAAGCGGAGAATTTTTTTTTATCACCTAGTAAAAGATTTGTGTTAGTATTAAAATTAGTTGATTTTGTTAAAATTTGAGCACTCAGATTATTTTGATTTTTTTCTGACTGGAGGATGAGTTGTAGCTTGGCCAATTTATTTTTAATTTTGTTCAAAGCCAAAAGCTTTTTGAACATAACCCTTTCATCAAGTAGACAGGTCTTAGCGTCCAATGGTCATTCCGCTGGGTAATATCTTTTAAGGCTTCTTCTCTCCTAGCATCTCACATCCTCTTGAAACGTGATGCTTGATCCCTGTAATAAAATATTGCCTTCATTAATCTTTTTTCTTTATGATGATGGCATTTTTGCTCAATAACATTTTTTTTAAATTCTTCAGGCGTTTTTAACAGGTCAAACAAAGGTTTCAGCTGACTGGGAGTTTAGAAGTTCACAAAGTCTTCTGAGACACACTCATAGAATTTCTTTGAAAAGTCAGTACCCACTGTTACTGGGTCTTGGCCGTTCCAGAGGAGGTAGGTCAGAAGGTCAGTGTCCGTCATGCTCATGGTGGGTTGATTATCATCCAAGGTTGAGGATAACTCCTCAGGGTGCGCCTTGGAAGCCCCCCTGTAGTAAGCACCAGTTATTGGGTTTCCACCAGATGCACTCACTGGTGTTAACGCTGGGGAAACCAATAAGAGGCCTGACTGAATGGGGCTAGGGTCAGCTGAGAGGACAGGGACAGCTCTGAGTGCAACGATGGATGAGACTTTGATTATTAGAATAAATTAATTTTAAACAAGAATAAGATAGAACCATATCCTATTAATGAAAGTACTTTATTAGACTAACATGCAGGTATTTCTATAGGTGCGTGGGGACACGGTGCCTCAAGGATCATCATGACCCCATCCATGTAGGATCTCTCCTTGTCTTCTGGATTGCCCATTGTTTTGAACCTTACTCAGATCTCGCTGCCCATGTGAACAGATCAATAGATACCCCAATACACTTGACTCCAGAAATAGGGATGTAACGTTATCCCAAATTTGGAGTAATTTATATAAAGCCCCAAATTCAGTATATCTGCTATTATTATAGATTCAAACCCCATTCTCGATCTTATTGATTCATTTGGGATTTATGCCCCTCAGAGGGAGGTATCAATCCTTCTCCTGATAAGGCTTTCACCTAAGCCAAGGAAAATCATGACACTAGGGAATCTCACCAATAAAGATATGGTGGTAAAAAAGCATCATAAGATAGGAAGGGTCATGCTGATTCCCTTTGAGAAAATAAAGCAAGCTCATTTTATTGGTCTATGGTGGATATGTTTTTACCTGCGACTATCACTATATACATTGCCTATTGTTCATATCTCTGATGAACTAACGCCAGCTGATCTGGATAAAGTCCACACCCTGAATGAGGCCTAAAGTGACATTTTCTCTGAATCTGACAATGACTATGGGAACATGAAGGGGTGGACTCATACTATTGACATTGTGGATTCTCACCCCATTCTCTCCAAACCCTACCATAAAGCAAGAGTTGATTAGCTACAGATGCAGGCGGAGCTCAAACAGCTTCTGGATGCTGGATTGCTGGTGCCGTCACAAAGCCCTTGGTCATCCCCGCTTATATTGATAAAGAAAAAAATGGAGGTCATTGGGTAATGATGGATTACCGCAAATTAAACAACCTCACAAAGAAGGATAGTTACCATATTCCCCGCACAAATAACGCTTTAGCCCAACTCTCTGGGTCTAAAGTCTTCTCAGCCATGTACCTGGCTAATGGTTATTGGAAAAATGGGCATTTCTCCGCAAGCCCAGGAGAAATATGCTCATATTTGAAGTGAGGGTCTTTTCCAACCTACCTTACTACCACAAGGGTTGTTGTCAGGGTAAATCCTGACATTAGTGGAAATCCTGAGATTACAGATATTGTCATTCAGACCAATAGGATATGTGATGAAGTTAGATCAATTAATTGCATATAAAATGAATGATTGTAGTGAAAATGGACAATTAATCGTTTATATACTTCATTTGCAATAGTATTGAGTCAATTAATTGCACTAAAACGTATTTATGATGAGACTGAGACTATTCCCACTGCTTTTAAAATCACATGCAAGTTGCAATCCCATAAGCTCCAGAGAAGAATAGTGCACTGTTTAAAATCAACTAAGCTTAGGTAAGTCCAGGAATTTGGATGGTATATATACCAAGGAATTCATTTGGTTAATCTTTGCGGTCAATAAAAATTTTCATAAAATACAAACACTATTAAGTTTATTTACTAAATTGTTACTAATACCGATCTATCACCCCAGCCTACAAGAAACTCCATTTCAACTTTCCCCTTTTAAAACATGTCTTTAAGCAACTCCCATACCAGCTTACCCACCATTCCTTATACCTGAACACCTCTAGTGTCCTTGTCATACTGGGTTAAACCCCTTGGTTATGCTAACTCATGGTTAGCTACCCCCAACCAGGTCAGTAGTACACCAGTCCCTGACAGTTGTGTAATGCGCCCACCTCTTTCCAATGGGTGATGGATCACATTATTCAGGATCTCAAACTAAGTTGTGTAATTGTCTATCTTGATGACATCATAGTTTTCTCCAAGACTTTTAATGAACACTTACACATCCAAAGGAGGTGTTTCAACGCTTGTGGGCATCTAACATCAAACTAAAGCCCTCCAAATATGCATGCTTCAAGAAGAAGCTGGATTTTCTTGGACACGCCATCTCATAAGATGGAATACAATCACTACAAAATAAAGTCAAATCAATATCCAAGATGCCTGCACCCATAGCCATTCTAGACATCCATGTATTCTTGGTCATGATGAAGTACTAAAATCAATTTATCCCAAATTTTGCCCAGTTCAGCGAGTCCCTTATCCGCCTCCTGGCTAAAAACACCCCCTTCCGTTGGCGTGCTGAACAAAAGGCCACGTTTGAGGCTCTGAAGGATTTATTGCAAAAAAAGCCAATACTCAGCCACCCTGACTACAGCAAGCCCTTCATGTTGTTCACGGATGCCTCTGACTGCACTGTTGGATCTATATTGTATCAATTGGATGAGCATAGGTCGATCATCCCATGTCTTACTTTAGCAAAATGTTATTAAAAGCTGAGCGTAACTACAGCGTCACTGAGAATGAGTGCTTGGCTGTCCTGCTTGCTGTCAAAAACTTCCGCCCATTACTATATTGAACTCCCTTCAAAGTGATCACAGAACACGCCTCTCTAAAGTGGTGCAGAATATGAAAGACCTCACAGGGCAGTTGGCTCTCTGGGCTCTGAAGCTCCAGAATTAAGGTATGATTATTGAGCATTGGGCAGGAACGCGCCACATGAATGTAGATGGGTTAATATGGCTGCCCGTTCTTCATTTAGACAATAGTGGTTCTGAGAGGCTACATGATCTCCTCGTGACTCTGGACACATGGGATAATGAAGATGAACCAGTACAGAAGATGCTAGCGTGGCACTCCCACAACACCAAGGTGGAAAATGGGAAAGTTATATAAGAAACTAAGAGTAAATTGGTTGTCCTATCTTCAGTCATCAGAGCGAGTTCCTGTCATCTTGGAGTCTCACACTATCATGGGACATGGAAAGTGCCTAAAACCTATGAGTGGGTGAAAGAGCGGTACTACTGAGAGCATTTTTGAAACTATAACTGAAGTATTGGATGCCTGACCTGTAAAAAACAATCCAGCTCTAAGGCCCAATGTCAATATCAACCAACTACGCCTCAACAACCCTTTTATGCCATAATTTTAGATGTGGTAGGTCCTCTCCCTCAGACCACAGGTGACAATTGCTATATCTTAGTTGATATTGATTATTTTACCAAATGGGTTGAAGCTGTAGCTCTCCCCGCTCAGACTGCTAAAGCCATAACCACCTTCTTACATCAATACATCTTCAACTGGCATGGGTGCACCCAGGTCCTCCTATGTGATAATGGAAAAAATTTACCTCCTGAGTGGTGAAACTCCTTGACACATCCATGGGAGCTCAACAACTCTTCTTGGCCCTTATAACCCATCCACAAATAGTGCTGTAGAAAGAGTAAATGGAACCTTAGTCTCATTACTCCACAAAATGGTTAATTCAGACTCTCTTCACTGAGATCTTGTTAAAATTTATAGGTTTTCTGGTTATTATCAGCCAATAACTCCTATAAATGTAATAAACTGTACAGGTTTGGGTTTTGTGCAATTCTTCACGTTATATGATTGTAGTAGATATAATCATTAATAATAGTATGACAACTATTATCCATAATTGAATTGAAGTATTAGATTTTGGTCCAACACTTGGCCAGTCTTTCCTCTCAAAATACTTATGATGTCTTGAATAGGGATTCATTCCCTCATACCGCCTAACTTGATCTATGCTCAGATCCCTGTTTACAGTTTCTCTTGTTTGACACACTGTCAGCAGCAATCCCAAATTTGATTCAGCTTCTTCTCTAGATCCCTGCTCAGATCCTTACTCTTTATCTTGAAGCATCTTCCAATTAGAGCACACAACAATAATTCCCTTGATAAAGAATAGAACTTTAATGGATGATGATAAAGTATACTAAGATAATACTCTGGTAATAAGTCAGTAAAGTAGTGTTCTGGTTTCCTACTATACAAGGATCTCAGTCCACCTGAATGATTATTTCCTTATCATCTGTATCAACCCCAGGTTGGGTGACACCTAAATGGAGAGTTGAGCCAATCTTTATCTCTTCCTAACTTTGTGCAAAGTGATGTGTTTTTATTGTGCATTCTTTAGGAAATTTATAATGTGGAATTTGAAGCCCAACCCTCAGTTGGCACCTCCTTGATGTAATGGCAGCTGTTGCCATTAAATTACCCATCCTTGTCTCAGCAGTGATGGTCTTCCCCATCCTGTCTAGGATTCCATCATTGGACATCATCAAGACCTAAAATGTAAAGAGTCAGAAAACGGATCCCTAGCGTTTTCCTCTCAATTCAAGTGAACCAACCATATTTGGCAAGCAACCTGCTTATGTAATGGGACTTGTTACCCATTAAGGCAGGTCACAAACCAACTGATCAATTTTTTAGTTGCAGGCAGCATCACTTGCCTCACAACTTACTCCTTACATTCCTAATAAGTTGGTGATGAAACCTGACCAATCCCAATTGGTACACCTAATAGTTAATCAACTATCAGATGCTCCTATTTCATCAGCAACTCTGCCCAATGAGATCATAAGCATTCATCCAGATTGATCCCCAACGGATTTGACCATGTGAATAACCTAAAATCCCCCAAACATAGTTACCCCAAAATCAGGGTCAACTGATATCTAATTCACTTCACATTAGGGGATTATCCTCCAGCAATTCCTGGTAATCTAGCCAGCTGGGAACATGGGCAAAAATCCCAACAGATTTTTACTTACCCAATGCCCTCATGGCCTACCAAATTAGTTACCTTTGCAACCTTAAGATGTCCCCTCTCCGTGTGTTGCATGGTCAAGAACCTAAGATACCTGATCTACTTGACAAAGATATTTTTCTGACATAAATGACCCTGAGCAAGCCATGAAAAATTTGGCCAGCACATCATTCAACTACAAGCAGAGGCTATGACTAACTTGGCCAGGATGGTCACAAAAGAAGGTGAAGCAGCTAATGAGCTCTGTGTCCCTCACCTTTCTTCCAAGTATCTGACTTGGTATTATATTACCACAACTGCATCACTCCTAGAAGTGAGAAGCTCAGTTCTATCTGGGAAGGGCCATAAAGTCACATACAAGTAAGGAGATGAGTACTCTATCAAATCCCTTACTTCCAAAGTTACCATCAACCTAGTCTATGGCCAGTTTTTATGCCCTTATTCTCCCCTTACCACTCTTGAAGGGGGTAATGTCAGAAAATTACAAGCCTAATGTATTGATAAGAGTGTTTGGAGAAAAATAATAAAAATATTGGCCAAAAGACCCTGGTCAATTCCTGGTGGAACCCTGAAAATTGGGGTGACACTTCTAATAATGATTGGGCAAACAAATTGAGTTCAGGTGGTCATATGCACTGTACTGTCAGCCAAATTTGGGGAGTTTATCAGAGGCTCCTCCCCTGGCCTCTTCTAGTTTATTACAGGTTACACCATGCAAACTGGCCCATTTTATAGAGTCAGAGGGGTCCAACCAAGTGCAGAAATTTTCCTGCATATTGATTGGGTCAATTTCATAAAATCATTACCTAATAGACTTTCCTTCCTGCTCCCAACCCTCAATTGGCTATTCCGCCCAAATGAGGAGAGTTTAAGAGATCCAATAGGTTAACAGCTCATATTATCTAATTCTGACTTTACTAAGCTATACAAACTTTGAGCCTTGACATTTTAAATATCTCTATCAACTCATTAAATGGTTCTCTCTTTTCCCCCATGCAGCGCCTAATAAAAATCTATAAAACTAAACCTTTTTAGTATTTATTAGTTTTTGTTATTTTCATATAAGTGGTGAGAAAAGCCCTTAAATTATATTGTTGTATTTAAGGTAAAAAAGCACCAGCGAGCCTTTTCTTAACCAAAAATCCAACACTCATCATACAATCCTTGGGTATTCACTTGGTCCCGCTTGGCCTTAACCCAACATTTATCTACAGTGAATTTAAGGTCAGGGAACGCCAACTTGACTCTCTGGCCTGGCCCATCTTCACCTTGTTCTTGCAATCCACTCCCACAATTATGTCATTCAACTATGATAGGGCCTTTGGTATATCAATAAGCATTAACTTTATCTTCTGATGCCTCTAGGTCTCCAATCTAATGCATTGTTAGATTAGCTATCCTTGAGATTCTAGGCACCCTTGTGGTTGGGAACTAAAATAAAAATTCCTGACAGAACTTCATTAACCATTTGGCTGAAATATATATGCTGTCCTGGCATAGTTTACATACCTAGCATGCGTTGGAATTACACCTGGTTGCTATACAAGATTCTCCCCCAAAATCTTTATCTGGTCATCTAAGGACCAAACTTGCACAGAAGTGCTTTAGGACCTAGGATGGTATAGATACAACCTTAGTATTGGGATTCTAATCTATGATGAAAATAGACACTAATTGTGATAAAAGATTACCCACTAGGCCACCTAAAATAGTTTTAATAAAACTCTTATAACAGTATCTAGGTACAAAAGTTACTGCTTTAAAGATTATATATCAACTCTAGCTGAGCATATATAAAACTTTTGCTACTATTTTTAGCTCTTAAACCATATGCTACTATAACCCAACTAAAATTTTAGATCACCTTATAGATGAAAGTAAGATATACAACTTTTTGTAAAGATTTACTAGAATGAGATTAAACTTTTTAACCTATTACCTCTAAATTAGATTACAACCTTATGAGTATGAAAATAAACTTTAATGATCTAAAATATATAAAGATTTTGAAATTGTGTAGCCAAATACTTTAATATAAGATCTTTGCCAAATATTGATTTTAAGCAAGCAAAATTTTTTATTTATTCTGGTTAGTGTATCATCAGCTAGTTTAAGAATACTAAAAGGTAATGAATGTGCCAGAGTAGAAAACACCTTTGTCAATTATATGAATAACCTTTTGCAAAAATTGGTACTGTCTAAAACGGCCTTTTCAGATATAGAATACTAAGCTAGGCACATAAATTATGCATTAACAGATAGAGTTATATCAAAAAGCGTGTCTCTAATCACCAAATGGAAAACTGTCAAGCATTAATCGGAGTGCGCAAGGTATTACTAATATACTGTAAAAACTCAGTTTCAGTATATGTTTAAAAATAGGGTTATTTATAGATTATCTTTTATGAATTTAGTAATTAGTAAAATATTTTTCATAGCGGGTTAGTTATTTATGGTATAAAGATGGGTATTGTAAAGTCTATAGTCGGAACTAGTATTAATACCAATACTAGATAACTTGTGAGGCATATCTTAATTTTTGGTTCTGGATGCTATATTACTATTTGAGGGATATACTTAACTCTTTGATTAAATGTTATGTATATAAGTATTAGATAGCCTACAATATAGAGTTTAATCTAATCGGGAAGCTTTTCTCAATGTAAATTGAAATGGCTTATCTTTATACTTTAAAGTAAAATATTAAGAACATTATTTTTAAAGCAAGCAATTATGAAATAGGATGCTAAATTTACCATAATATTTGAGGATTAGCTACACATGGCTATAAGGAAGATATCTTTCGTTTGAATAAAATCTTTACTTCAATTTCCCCAAGCATCTAAACATGCTTTTGATATTTTAAACCTTTATTGTGAATTGAAAATAAAAAAGTTTCATATATTATCTCCTATGATTTAGAGATAGTGTATATTTTAAAAAAGTATATCATGAGCAGCTAGTATGGTCTCGCCTAAAGAATCCTATTTAAATATAACAAGATCAAAGAACATTTTTGCCATTGAAAGCATATTACATCCGACGATAGAATTAGCTAACGCAAAAATCTGATTCGTAAAAGTTCCCAGCAAAAAGCCTTACTCAAAATCTATATAGCTTCATAAACCATTCGAGCATCAAGTTTAAATAACAGTAACATTTACAAAACACAGAACTAAAGTGTCTTGACACATCTTTGTGCGATTAAAAACAAATTTTGATCAAAAGCAAAGCTCAAAATAAGCGTATTTATGATGAAATATATGCGGAAACTTGAATCATCAATCAAGTGGGTACTTCAAGGCTCTTGTGTAGCGAACAAGTGCTTTGACAACTTTAACGTACTGTAATTAGCAGCAAAAGCAAGTGGAATATAGATAAGCGTCAAAAATACTGAAAAAATACTAACTGGAAGCTATATATCTTATTTCTTAAATTTATACTAAAAACAATTATTAACGGCTGACTTCTTTCAAATTTATCCAAAAACATAAAAGAGATAATAAACCGTTTTAAAAGGCTTCTGGTTCATGTGCTCTTTATAGCTACTTGCTTTAAAAAGTATGACAGAACTTTAAACCGTGTAAAAAGCCACCTTAATCAGTTATGCCAGTGACAAAGCCAACTCAAGGTGATGACGAATATCTTTAGAATCAGGATCCAGAGCACATGCTCTATCAAAAGAATCAACTGCCTCACCATATCTTCCCAGCCCAAAAAGAGCCCTTCCTTTACGAAAGTAGCCTTTGGGCCAGGTTGGGCAGATGCGAGTTACTATTTCAGCATCGTAAAGTGCATCTACAAAAGATTCCTTTTCAAGGTAACAAGCTGCGCGGTTTGAAAGTAAAACAGTGACCTCTTCTGAAACCAGTTGTGGAGAGTCCCAAACGGGACGGTTTCTGGAGTGGTCGATGGCCTTCGTATATGCCTGAATCGCTTGATCATATTTCTTCTGCTTATAAAATTCGTTGCCCTGATGTTTGAGTTCACCCACTCTTTTTTCTACCGCGGATTAGGTGGAGGAAGAAAACCTTTGTTGGCTCTGAAAGCCCTTCCAATTATATTAACATCTGCAAAATCAATACCGCATTCAATGCAAAATTCCTCCTTATGTTTAAGACAGTACAGCATGTTCTTTTCAAGTATAAAATTATCAATAACTCGAGCCTCGTTACCCGATTCTTTTGTTTCAGTCATGGTGAAGCACAAAGTGATGTTAAGGTTTCCTTCTTGTCTGTAACATATTGGTAAACGGTTAATCATGTGGCTTACTTATTTGGCTCTTAGATATGTACTGTACGTGGTTTGGCTTAATAGGTATCATTTCACATCGAGCGCTGTTACGATTCGTATCTATAACGAGTTTACTCAAAATTACATTACGAGAAAATTGGGTATTTATTAAATCATGATGCGCGATGTAGACACTTTTTTTGAGATGATATACGTCCTATGGCTGGGGTATGTTCAAAATCCAGGCAAGTATGGGAGCATAGTGGGATGAGCTTAAATCATTATAGATACCTATCGTTTTTGCATAGATTAACCAATAAAATCAACATGATATAATAATAAAATGAATAATTGTAGATAACGATCACTAAATTTTCATAGATTGACCAATAATATCAACCAAATATAACAAAATGTGGTAATATAGATATAATATGAGGTAATAGATATCAGAAAGCTTACCATGTAATTGACCAATAAAATCAACTAAATATTGAAAACTAAATAAATTAAAAACTAACAACCTTATATCTGAAACAGTGACCAACCAAATCAAATGAACAATTATATATTCCATAGAATATTTTTGACAAGTTTATTTGAAATTGGTAAGCAGTTTAGAAAAGAGAGGCTGAAATAAACATGCATAAATAGTGATTTTTAGGGTGGCTAGCCGAGCGGGTAAAACTGCTTCCACCCCTAGTGCATGTTTTGAGTTCGAAACCTGTACTGGCTAGAAAACATTCTCGTTGTGGCATATTTGTCCCAAGGTCGACCCACCTCGAATAATTTTTTCAGTGATTTTGTTTATAAGATGGTTTCTAAACCACCACAACTAAAAGCTACCTAATATAATTTAAATCAAATAAATTTTACTCTATCTACCAGCTATTTGCCTGCTGCCATACACAGTTTTAATTAGGCTAATCCAGCTATTACTTAAGTAGGCTAATCATCTCAGTTTTTATACTTTTAAAAAAGTTAAATGACAAAACACAATGATAGTATCATATCATAACAGTAAATAAAATATTAAGAACTTTTCAAACAACCTCCAGTCATAAGGCATATATCACAATTAAGTTTTTACTATGAGGTAAAACTTGAAATCTTTTTAAAAAATAATTGGGCTAGTGCTCTAAAACCTAATAAAATATGATCCTTTTCCAAAAATCCAGAAATCATAATTTAAAATGATAAGAAAATCAAAGTGAAACCATTATCTATTGCCTTTATATTATACTGTAAATCTTTATTAACCACCTTACTTAAAATTATATAATATCTTATGGCTAACAATAAAAACTGATATAAAATATAAATCTTAAAGCAGTCTAGTCCATTGCTCTTTATTTTGTACCTCCACTTTTCACTTTTCTACAATGATCTTTTTTGAAGCATCACTTTTAATCCAAAAGACCAAATAGGTTCAACAAATTTTTATATATTCGAGGCAAGCCGACCAGGGGACGGACATTACCAAAATAGAGAAAGAAAGTATCGACATGAAACCTGAGCAGGGTCAACTCTGTCGTAGAAAGTTTTTTTCCACCTCCGGATCGGGACTCAGATTTTTCTGGTTACGTCATGGGTAAGGTTTTCGTGTTATTTACCTACTAACCGCCAATAGCTTCCTTCGGCTGGCACCCCGATCGATGTGCGAAGGGCGGGAATCGAACCCGCAACCTTCAGGTTGGTACCCGTACGCCCTACCGACTCGCCTTCCACCCCCTAGGTTCAACAAATTAAACTTGTTTTTTTATATCAACCAATCAAGAATACGTAAGTTATTTGGTCCACCAAACAAATATTCATTCTCAGCTGTAGCAACGAGTGGTAGTTTAGCACAAAGGCCTAGCTGTTCAATTGCATCTACAGTATATAAAAGGGATTATATATCTCCTCTATCAACTATCTCAAGGTAGTCCAAAACTATTATATGTAATGGGCCAAAACCCATTACATTGCTCCACACCAAAAGAGGCTCAGCAAATCTAATAAAAGAAAAGCACCAAGGTTAATATGACAATCAGTGTATTAATATCAAAAATTGAGGCAAAATGAGGCTCAAAAAGCTACTATGTAACCCATATTAGAGGTTCTCTTAGTTATTGGTGAAGATTTATAACAACTGTCAATCAAATGTTATGCGCAAGTAGGGGGAACACTTTCAAGATCATTGAAGATCACTTTTGACTGTCATATTAGACTTTTATAATCTGAAAAGCTATCAATTTGCAATTAAGAGATCCAATATTGAAAATTGAAGCAAGACCTCACCAAGCTTCTATAAGGTAAGTGCACTTTTGAGTTGCAAAATCTAAATGTCACAATTTGGCAAAGCTGAATCATGATCTCATACCCTTGTAAAATAAATCTTTTGGTGGTCAGCAGAGAACTGAGAGCATTGTGGCATACTGGAAGTTGGGCAAGGCATAAGCAATGGAAGGGGTGCAGAAGGGATAGCTAAATGGAGGGTAAACAGTGGAAAGATGCATTCCTGAAAAAAGATAGAGGTAGCAGTTGCAACAGATGACATATGTGATGGGCAAATCTGAGGAAGGCGCAGAGTGAACAATAGATGTGGGTGCATCAGAGATAAATGAAGGGGGGTGTCAGAGTAACAGTTCTCTTGACTTTAACTGAGGTTTGAAATGGCCTTGAAGCTTTAAATCTGGTGGAAGTTAATGAAGAAAAAGGATGAGGTGAAATTGAATACTTAATTGATTGAAAAAGTCTTAATAGTTATAGGGTGCATGGGGACATGATGTTGAAAGGACCTCCATGGCCGCATATAATCAGGATCTTTTACATCCTTTCAGAATTTCTGCCTAATCGACGATCTCATTGTCCTTTGTCATCCTCATGACCAAATTATTGGGGGTCATGCCTTTCAAGATTTGGGAAGCATAGGGGCAATTCTAGAAGACATCACTAATGATTCTCAAGCGCATGATGCTTTCTTATTGAATTTACCATCAGTGTCACGGATAGAGGTTTCATTTATAAGGGCTTGAGAGTCAACATATAAAAGCTTGATTTGGGAGTAGGGATCTTGACTTACTCATTATATCAAATCCTGATGCTGGTATTTTCCCTTTGTTAGGTAAAGCCTCTTACTAGCGGTCACAACTCATTATCTTTACTTATTGATGAATGTCAAATTATGCAACCCATCAACTTAAGTTAAGTTAATTTATAACATTGAAGATAATCCTTTATATGGTTAATGTTATGGTGAACACCACAATTTGTGCTGAAGATGATCAATTTATTATATTAACCGATAGGTAATGATTTGACACTGGTTAATGAAGCCAAGGATGTCAAAAACAATTTTATTATTAAATTGGGTTCATAGCGGAATGTCAGTTCAACATCAAGGCCCAATCATACATTTATTTAAGGATTACTGATGACTTATGCTAAGGCTAATCATATTACTGGTGGAATTCCAAGGTTTCCAATAGTAGAGCAAGTGAAGACCATTCCTTTACTAAGGTTATAAACTACTGGCAACTAAAAGCTAGGGATATTTGATGATGTTGCGCATTTGAACATTTGACTAGTAAATAATAATTCAGGGAAGAATAGTTTCAATATTGTTAATATGAATTTCCAGTCCAATCCTTGGTGAAATTGGGTTGTTCAGAAAATAATTTTACACCATGTATTTAGATGAATAGCTCAGAATGAATTTGTGAGGTTATGGTGAACCCCAGGCAGGATAGGCCCACTGGCTCAGAAGACCACCCAAGTACTAACTTGAGTTTAATGCAAATACCTAAGAGAAACCAACCCCCTTTTATAGACCTGAAAGGGGTTACAGGGGATGAAAATAATTTATCATCCAAGCAGCTATTAGGACATCAGGTAATCAATTGAGGTGAAAATATTTTCAAGAAAATTGATTGGGTTAAGTATATTGAATCAATGCCGCTTAGTTTGTTATCCTTACTTTTTAACTAATACCCAAAACTCAGTCTTATTGAGGCAATAAGATTTTTGAGAGTTCTGATAGGCTAAATCATCATTTAACTAAAACTGAGTTTACCTTAGCTTATTATGAAGTCTCTATTAATCTGCTATTAGCCTCAAAGTATCATAAATAGTGAGAGATATATTTTAATAAAAAGTCACTTTTCTACTAAGCTAGAATTGATATTACCATACCTATTTTTATTATTAAAAAAGTTATATATCAAACACTCTCTTTCTGCTAAGCATCACTTTTTGAAAATCAATTCAGCCTGAAATTTAGCTCCACTAAAGAGATTTACAAAAACTATTAGCAAATATGGTGGGAAACCCCGCAAAAGAACCCGCAGGCTATGCTAAACGAGCCAGCACCACCCCCAAACAAAGCAACCCTCGGTTACCCACCTCAGGGTCAATCAGAATCACCCGCTCTCAAGCAGCAGCCATGAAAGCAGGCACCACCCCCCAACCTGGAGCTACTTCAACTAGCGCCAGTTCACCTGATTGCACTTCTGCAACCTGCACGCCTAACAGCTCTGTGTGCGCTGCCTCCCACCAACCCGCTGGGCCCCCTCCAACCAAGGAGGCCATCACCCACACTGTTTTAATGGCACCTGCTCAGTTGAATGCAACTCAGCCCATCCAGGCATTCACCTCCCCCATTGTGTCAGCTAATTCAGCCCCATCTATAATTGCTGACACCGTGTTTCTGGCTCTCTCCATGAGGGGCGATACCCAGCTACCTGGCCCCCAAACCCTCAGATGTAAGGTTGTATTAGCCGCACATTCTGGTTCACTAAGCACCAAATTGGGACAATCTACTCTTCCCAATGGGGATTCAAATGGTTCAGATTTTGGAACTTCACACCAGTTCCAATCTCACCTGTCCCATTTAAACCCCATGATCGGCACTTCTCAAGTCGGCACTTTATCTCCATATGCTGAAAATGACCAATTCACCAATCAGCCAGTGAGTTTTGCCCATGAAAGCACAGCAAATACTCGGGCTGAATTTACCCAAATAGATTGGGATGGTGATGAAACATTGCCCTCCTCCCAATTGGCTGGAGTTTATTCCAATCTGGATGGGCCTCCCCAATTTAGCGAAGCCCAACAATCACCTGACCCCCAAACCCTCGGATGTAAGGTTGGATTAGCCGCACATTCTGGTTCACTAAGCACCAAATTGGGACAATCTACTCTTCCCAATGAGGATTCAAATGGTTCGGATTTTGGAACTTCACACCAGTTCCAATCTCACCCGTCTCATTTAAACCCCATAATCAGCACTTCTCAAGTCGGCACTTTATCTTCATATGCTGAAAACGACCAATTCACCAATCAGCCAGTGAGTTTTGCCCATGAAATCACAGCAAATACTTGGGCTGAATTTACCCAAATAGATTGGGATGGTGATGAAACATCGCCCTCCTCCCAATTGGCTGGAGTTAATTCCAATCTGGATGGGCCTCCCCAATTTAGCGAGGCCCAACAATCCGCCCCTCAATTTAATATGACGCCAGCAACTGCTGTAACATTCCAGCAACAAGGGAACTCCACAAACTTGTTCAAACCACCAGCTCACACTCAACCTGCGATTGCAGCCCAAAGCAAACACAAACGTACCAAAGGAGCCACTGGGGCGTGGCAAAAACCTCTGGCACCAATGCTACCCAAAGCTGTCCCCATGAAGTGGCGTTTATTGCTGATGTTAAGAAGAAATGGGCCGAAACTAGAGCGCAAAAAGCTCTACCTCGCTCAACCCTCTCCCACACAATTCACCTTTTCTATGGGCATAACCCAGTGAATTCTATATGGAGGATTACTTCTCATACTTTGCAGCGATTGCAGAGACATTTGACAATTAACACCACCATCCATGAATCAGTGGAGGGCCACTACATCGATGTGTGCTTCACTGAAGCTGCCCTTGCTGACCATGCTGCCACCCTCCAGGTCATTATTCCGCATGGATCTCTTTGCATCTCCCGCACACGCTCTCACCTGGAGAAAATTTCATGGGTTATTTTTCCAACCTACCAATGACTGTTGATCCTGAGACTCTTAAACTTGCGCTCCATCATGGTTTAATGGAGTTTGGGTCTCTTCTTTCAGTGGACTTTGGCGTCCCCTCTTACTATGCTCCCACTAAAAGAGCTTGCACTGCTAGGGCGTCGTTCATCCCCTCCCTCACTGTATCCCGCAATATTGAGGTTATTCCTCGTGTGGCGGTAGTTGGGGAATGCCCTGAGATCTTTTTTGTCGACCCTGATCAGGCGCGCCCCCGGTGTTCATGGTGTAACGCCCTTGGACACTTGTATAGTGGCTGCACAGCTCGAAAACAAGCCCTCTTAGCCACCACCCAGGGGCCTAAACCAGGCCAAAAACGATCCCACGTGGCCGCAGCAGCAATTCCACAACCCACACAATGGGTTCCCGTTCAAGACCTGTCCCCTGAGGCCTTACGCCTAGCAGTTGAAACAGCTAACCCCACTATTGGTATGGGATACCTTCGCGCTCATGCCCCCCTTCCAGTGGGCACCCCCCAATCTCCCAGAGTCAACTCCCTCTCTCACCAAGCGCAAGGCATCTCCCACAGGGTGCCCCTCGTCAGCCACCCCCACTCAGGGCTCCGCGGCACCCCCACCAACCTCCACCAGCGATTTATTGCATCAACCCTCAGCTCCCAATGGAGCTATGCCCACCAGCATGGACTGGCAACCCGCGGCCTGCGGTAGAAGTGCCACCTCAAAGAGTCCTACCCCAACCCCACAGTCCATTTCACGCGGATCCTTTGCAGTGTTGGAGGAAGTGAATATGGACTCAGACTCATCAAATGGGGACACCGCGGAGGTCACCATTGAGCACCCTCAGGTCCTTCCCCTGCAACGGAGTGGGGGCAGCATCCTAGGCTGGCTTACTGGGTCCTCCGCCCCCCACCCTCTCCTTCCCCTCAGAACCCTCGACGCTCCTCACGGATTGCATCTAATAGTCAAGCTAAAGGACTCAAAACTAGCCGCCTCACAGCAGCAGGTTTAAGCGCTGGCAACCCCCCAGGACATGGAGGGGAACAGCTATGAGTCCCCATGGCAGCACCCTGGCCCTGCAATCCATCAACGCAAATGGGTTGCGGGACTTTAAGTGGAGAGCCCGCCTCCTCCGAAACTTCAGGTCAGCACAAATTGACATCGCTGCTGTCCAGGAGCCCCATATCCTCCCCCACGAACAATCTGCATGGAATGAACAGTTTGGAGGCAACTCCTTCTGGACAAACCATGCCGCCCTTATTGTTTTGAATCCCCGGGTTAAAACCCATTCTTTTTCACAATATCTAGGTGGCCGCCTCATACTGGCCAAACTCACCACTCCTGACTTCTCCTTCTTCGCTGCAAGCATCTACCTGCCTAATGCAGGTCAGGAGCAAAATTGGCTCTTGAAAGAGCTCGTCCAACTCAATCTCCCACGGAATACAGTCCTCTTAGGAGATTTCAACACAACCATAAGTCGCGTCCGTGACTCTTACCCCCCTGCAGCAAAGGAACGCCCTGGATCAAGTCGCCTCCAGGATTTCCTTCGCCTGAGTGGCTTTATAGATGTGATAACACCCTCCGCGTCTGGCCTAGGTTGCATGACTAGGATCCAGTATGATGGAGGAGCTTTCCAGTCAGCGTCACGCATAGATATGGCGCTGATTGGCCCCCTGCTAATTGGCCGCGTCTCCTCTCCCATCTCTCGTGACAATCATCTGAGTTCACAAGTCACTCACCGTTGTCCTCACCACCACACTTAGACCGTCGCGTAGGTTCTGGCCTAGGGTTGCCCCAGCTCTTCTCAACAACCCCTTCACTAAGGAGAAGCTGTCTATGACCATCCGGGAGACTCTCACCTCCCCCCGCCCCACCTTCTTGACCACAAGGCTAGATGGGCGGTGACCAAGGAGGGCATCACCCGCGTTGCTTACAACTGTGCCAAAGCCCAGATGACTGCAGCTCGCGCCAGAGTCAAAAGGGCGGAAGCCAGAATCAGACATCTGGAGCGAAACTGCCAGCCTTCGCCCTCTCCCAGATGGTTGGAAGACTGGGAAGCGGCGCAGGAAGCACTCCGCTTGGAGCTCACACTGCAGGAAGAACGGGCAGCAAACTTTACAACATCTCGTTACTATGCTCAATGGGAACGCCCCACCCGCTTCTTCTTTCAGAAACAGAAAGCCCGGTCAACAGCGCAGGATATTACTGCACTGAAGATTGGCACTACAACCACTTCAGATAAGGAGGAAATCACGCAGGAACTACACCGCTTCTACTCCAGCCTCTTCCATCCCACCCAGGTGGACCCATTGGACATCCAAGACTTCCTGTGGCGGGCTCCAGAGCCGCCCATTGACCCACGGGCTGATGAGGCTCTACTGGCACCTATTTCCATCCAGGAGGTGATGGAAACCCTTCTGAAATCCCCACGGCTTAAAGCCCCAGGCCCAGATGGAATACCCTTCGAGGTGTACCTTCTGGAACCTGCAGTGATAGCCAGAACCCTCCGCGACCTCTTCGCTGCACTCTTGGTGAATGGCGAGGTCCTCCCCGAATCCAGAGGCTCAATCACGACCCTCATTCACAAGAAGTCAGACCGTGAGAACCTGGCGAACTGGCGCCCCATAGCGTTGATCAACACAGACCACAAGCTCTTCACGAAGCTTCTGGCCAACCGCATCACCAAATGGGTGTCGCCTCGCCTCTCCCCATCCCAGCACAGTTTTATTCCGGGGAGGTCGTTATGGGACAACTATAATGACCTTCACGTGACTTTGACTGCTAACTCTCGTAAGGAGAATGGCTTTGTGGCTCTCCTGGATATGGAGAAAGCATATGATCGGGTAGCCTGGAAGTATATTGATGCTTCCCTGGCCCGCTTCCATCTCCCAACCGCAGCTAGGCGCTGGATATCAGCGCTCTATGACCAGCTCCACACCAGAGTCCTGGCGCCAATGGGTTTTACAGTGGCAGTACCAGTTGGACAAGGTCTCCGACAAGGGGACCCCCTGAGCCCTATCCTTTTTAACATCGCCTTTGATCCCTCTTGGCCTCCTTACAGGACAAGCTAACAGGGATTCTGGTCCCAGGTAAAGCCCCCACACGCACCATGGCATTTGCAGATGACACTGCCATTGCATTTGGCTGCCCTGGGGATGTTGCCCTCGCTGCTGTGACCATTGAGAGGTACACCAAGGCGTCCAACGCCATGGTCAACACCTCCAAGACAACAGTTGTACAGGTCGGCTCCCCCACCTTCCCCCCACCATTTGGTATTGAACCTGAGCGCGGTACCTTCCGTCACCTGGGCGTTCTCACCAACCAACAAGGAGTTGCGCTAAAAGACAATGAGGACTTGCTCCTCGCAGCAGTTAACTCCAGGATTGCCAGCTGGAACCGGCGGCATATCACCCCCCAGGGTCGAGCTCTGATGGCCAATGTGTTCCTCCTCTCCAAAGTCTGGTTCCTAGCGCGCGTCTGCCCATTCACAGATGCCTTTTATACGCGGCTCAATGTACTCCTCCGCTGTTGGATCTGGGGCTCAAACCATCCACCAATGGCCCTCTCAACCATTTCCCAACCCTGCAATGAAGGGGGCCTAGGGCTTCTGGACACGCGATCCCACGCCACCACAATCTTCCTGAAGTTCCTATGGCCGATTGTCTGCTGGGACGCGACCCCCATGCCCCAATGGGCGCCCGACCTCCGCCAGTCAGTGTCAGCAGCCCTGGGTCTTCCTAGAGCATCTCTGACCTCATTAGGGGAGTGGCTCACAAACCGCCCAGGCCATCGCCTGAAACCATCCTCATCCCCCTACTGGAACCAGGCTCTCCTTGCCCTGAAACGAGTAGGCGCGCGGATCCACCATGCCTTCCCATACAGAAGGGAAGGCCCTGGCCTCAGCCCCCGTCGCCATGCAATTGTGCACAATGGACAAGTTGTCACAACTCGCCTCAACCCCCAAGATCGTCCTCCCATCCGCCCAAGACTCCTTGAGCTCCTCCCTCCCTCCGTGAGATTTGACCTTAAGGAATTGTGGAAGGACGTCTATCACCCCATTCTGTCAGCAAAGGTGTCCAACACCTTATGGAGGGTGCTCCACTGTTCATACAGGACAGGGGACCGGACTGGCCCTACCTTCCAGCACCGAAGCTGCCCACGCTGTGTGGAGCCTATTGACTCCCACCTCCATCGTTTTTTCACCTGTCCAGGTGTCACCGCATTTTGGCCAAAGGCCCGCGCGCTCCTCCATGCTCAGCCCTGGTCTGGACACCCTGTGCAAGACCTCATGTTTGAGCAGACACTGCCTGGTTGCCACCGACCCCTCCGTGTCCTTGCCTATGCCACAGCCATCTGGACCATCCATAACTCCTTCCTTCGTGCTGCCTTTGACCAGCAGGTGTGGACCCTTCCACACATGATCACCCACTTTCAGGTACACTTTGAGATGGCCCTGAAGGTCTGCACTATGTCGCCAACCCTCCCCCGCTCAGTTGTCACTGCAGCACGGCTCTGGCGCACAAACCCCTCCCTTTCTCGATGCCTCCTCCCTCCCTTCCCTCGCCTCAGGCTCTTAGGAGCCCAGGCGTAATTCAATAAACATCGATGAATCCCCCCTTGGGTTGAGACCATCTAGTACTAAAAAAAGTTATATATCTATTTGTGGCATACGTTTACCCCAGAATCTCAGGAAAAAAATCAAGAGTTCTGGTAATCCTGCACCTGTTATATTGTTATAATCCTGCGCCTAAAGCACCTGCAAGGACCAAAAGTGCTAGGATTCTAACAAGTGGTGCTCAGTACAGGGGAGTATGTACTCTACAATCCTTTAACTAATTATGATGAACGTTCAACTGAACAACCTTCTTAACTTCCTCGCTGACGCTTTACAAGGTTAAAAGTTTTGGAACAACAACTGGCAAACACTATATCCCATCTTAAAAACTCAAACAGTGACCCTCTAGAGCTTCTCACAAAGCTGCTACTGCTGTTCCTGCTCTCAATGGAAGTGACCTCATCCCCATAAGCCCTCATTTAAAGATAAATCTACCCTGGATGAATGCAGTATTGCTTTGTTTTTGTATGTTTATGAATCTGTCATGATGGCACAACTGATCATCAAAAAATTAAGCACGTTCTCCCTTGCTAGAGTTGCATAGCTCAAGGGGTAATTGTTCCTCATATGGAAACCCTTAGTACCTGGGCAGATTTTAAAGAAACGTTTACTAAAGACTTTGGCTCAAAGCAGATTTTACAAAGGAGAAAACAGGGCCTTATGCTTATCATGAAAAGGGGGAATCAGTTATCAACTTTACTTAGTGGTTCTACCTAGAAGCCCAAACGAGTTAATCTCAAAAAAGTCAACTTTTTATGACGCCATTGCTGACATTATGACTGGCTTGGCTTTGCACCCTTCCTTGGCGAGGCATATTATCTCTGTGAAATGCCAAATCCAGAATATCCGCAATATCAAGGAGGCTCTTCTAGACGTTGCAGATATCCACAACTTTGAGATTACCCAAGGAGTTGTGTTGAAACCCCAAGTCGTAACCATTGTGGATTTCTCAACCATATCTCCTCCAAAGGAGTCCACAGTGATACCCAAGACACCTCCTATGCTGGTTACCATATCAAAATCAGTCCCTGTAGTGCAGCTCAAACCTGAAATCCCTTCACCTCATGAGCCTGAGATCTCTAAGCCACTTAGTAAGAGTGTACCAACGGTGACAAGGCAGCGCCCCATATCACCACCTTCACCAAAAGTATGCCTTATGTCATCATTTGAGACTCTTCCCGCTTCACGCCCTCCACTGAGAGGCATCTCACATCAACTCCATTGTCACGCTCCTCTGCGAAGCCCCCTTACTCCCTTGACATCTCCTTTGGCTGTTCCCAATTCTAATTTTAATTCCAAGGTGCAACTCCAATCAGCCAACAATGGGCTCAATTCAAAGGCCATTATAGCTAAAAAGACTGTCCCACAAATAGATTTGTAGTGGATCACCTCAAGAAAAACTTTTGTCACTAGGAAAAGCCTGCTAACAGTGTGGTTCTCACCAAGGAAGCCAGCTAAGTTGATGTGCCTACCTCTGACCTCTCTCCTATCATCTACCCAATGTGCATAGACAACCCTTTTGATGACGGATCTGAAGGGTATTATAAGGACGTTGGTTATTAAGTACTAGGAGTACCCTTTGAAGTAGTAATATCGGATTGGCTGAACCCTGAAGGAGTAAATAAGGCCATGATACATGAAGAAACTTATCTTAAACAAGTAATGGGGTGCTGTCAGAATAGAGTAGCTGAGGGTAGTCATTACTCCAAAGCGTACCAAAAATTGATAGAATAAATTTTAAACACAGAGAGTCAATAGCGGGGAGAGCCAAAGATCCTAGATGTAGGGACTGATGAATTGCTGTAAGATTAGAAATGGGTAACAAGGGACCTATTAATAATACTGGGGATTGTGATGCCAATGGCTGGAGAGGAGCTCACTAAACAGAGGCTCTAGAAGTAAATGAAATTAAGATTAACTGGAGGTAAAAACGTAACTTTCTTCAATTAAAGGAGCAACTATTTATAGGATGTGTCTTTGTCCTATTTATTTCAGGGTAACGATGTCCCCCACTTGCAAGATCTTCAGCACCCTCAGTTTGATCAGGTGGGGAGTTGATGGCAGTCTTTCCTTTGACAAATTTGCTAGATTGTGGAGAATAGTGCTCTGATGAGGTGAGGGGAAATTTTGGAGAGGTATCAGAGATAGGGAATTTCAAATTGGACTAAGTGAGAGCAGGTTGAATACCAACAACACCGCTCAAGTTCTTGCTGAGGGGGATGATACTTGCGCAGATAATGGCTATGGATGCAATTAAATAAAGTGCCAGCAGCAGTAGCAGCAATATAAAGTATTTGAACTTTTGTGGTGTATTACCTGATAAGGGACAGACCAAGTGGTGGAAAGTGTAGGTATCCAGCTTATATCTGCTCGCTGGTGCTTTACACTGTTGGATTTCACTAAAGTTGAAATAAAATAAAAATCAAGCACAAATAAATAAACTGGGTTTTCTTGAATTTTATTGTTAGCATGGTAAAAGAAAGAAAAAGACCCTCTTGACATCTGACTAATCCATATTTAAACTCTATTGAGGGGTATAGGAATTCAATAATAAGTTTGTAACAGCTTGTTGCAGTCCAAATAAGGTTATATGTGCATTCAGCCTATCAAAGCTCGGAATACTTGCTTCACTTTGGCTGAATGATAGATGGGGAATTATTTGTTAGCAATACATACCTGTAAGGTAATGATTTAATGAACTTTAGCCAATCCCCATCAGAGAAATTATTTTACCTTGGGGGACCCCTGACACGCCTATAAAAGGGTTTGGTCCCCATGTAGGTTCTTAGAGGGACCTGGTTGTGACTGGGGGAGTACCATCCAATGGATGCCCCAGGGTCCACCACATGGTCAGAGAAATCTGACTGCTCGATTTGATGTTTATTGCCTGTGTTGCATTTAAAATTATGTTACCCCAATGTTTGGGGTTCCACTGAGGTTGTCAGTGCTACAGTTCTTTGAACTGGTGCTGGGGTTTGCAGTGGCTCAAAGCTGGAAAAATTGGAAAAGAGCACCAAGGAGGAAACGGAAAAATGAGTTAGAATACTGAATAATTTATTAAATTAAAAGGCTTCGATATTTATAGGGTGCATTGGGACTTGGTGCCTTTGGGATCTTTGGAGCCTCATCCAATCAGGATCTTTACTGATCTTCTGGAATGGCCTCCTTGAGGGCATCCTTAATGGATAGCGTCACTCACCTGACTGAATGGGTGGAAAGGCCGCTCCACGTGACTCAGGAATAGGTGAGGATGATCCTGAAAGAGTTTTAGCTTGGTTAGGTTTGATGACCGATTTGGCATGGCCAGATTCAGAAGATGGGAATTTGATACAATTTTTATCTCAAATCCTGACAAGGCCCCCTTCAAGATCCTGTCGGAGGGGTGTACAGCTGGAGGAACTGACCATGCACCCAGTTTACAACAGTCCCCTGATTGATGTCAGCAATGGAGTACTCAGACTTCACCTTGTGTATAACTTTGTAGGGTCCAGACCACAGTATGTTGAGCTTGTTCTGTCAGCCTCCAGGTCAATGATGATAAAAGAGAATGAGGTCACCTAGTTGAAATTCTGGTAAGGAGGGTCATCTGAGATTTGATCAGGATGTCTCTCTTCCAGTGGTGGTAACAATGCCTTGAGTGGCTTGGGCTTGGAGCTGGACAATTTCATCAGCTAGAGCCCTCATATTTAAATCAACGTTCTTGGGGGTGGAGGCTTTGAGCAGGGGCTGGATGCTACTGGGTAGCTGAGGTGCCCGCCCATACAGGGCTTTGAATGGGGACATTTTGATGACATGGTGATAGCTTACCTGGTAAGCAAGCAAGGCGCTGGGCAAATAATGGTTCCAGCGGGCAGGATCTGAGGTGGCCAACTTCTGTAGGATGGAGACAAGAGTTCCATTAGCCTGTTCTACCGCCCCATTAGTAGAAGGGTGGTAGGGAGCAGCGAAACTCTGGACGGTGCCAAATAACGAAGTTAATTCCTGTACTACCTGGGAGGTGAAGTTCAAACCATTGTCTGAGAGCAAGGTTTGGGGGCACCCGTGCTGGGTGAAAATGGAGCGAACAAGAAATAGGGCGGTAGCCTTAGCAGTGGCTGCAGGGACTGAGATCGCCTCGACCCACTTAGTTAGATGGTCTATGGCAAGGATAATATACTTGTGACCATGTAGCCCAGTGGGGAGGGGACCCACCACATCAATACTAATGACATTGAAAGGTTTGGTTGGCGCAACAACGGAGTGCTGATATTGAGGGTTGGCCCAGTCTTGGGATTGGCAGGTCATACAAGCTTCCAGAACCTCTTGGATGGTTTTGACCATTCAGTCCCAGTAGCAGCGTGACTTCAGCCACTCATGGGTCTTCTTGACCGCACCATGCCCAACAGTAGTATGGCCTTCCAGGATGATGTCAGTATGAGAGGAAGGCCAGATGTAGGGGAGCCACCTCTTGTTGACTTTCTTGTAGAGTAACCCATCCTTGATCTGGGTGTCTTGAGTCATCCGGCGGAGTTTGGCTTGGACCTGGGGGGATTCCAGTTCCCATCGTTTGGGCTGTCCTATCAAGTCATAGAGCTGATCCTCCTCTGGGGTCAGAACTGCTAATACTGGCATCCTGGAGAGTCTGTCAGCGTTTTGGTGAATAGCGCTGGCGCGGTGGATGATGGTGAAGTCGTAGCTTTGTAGTCGTAGGGCCCACCTGGCCAACTGTCCATCCAGGTCTTTCATTTGTTGCAGCCATCGAAGGGAAGAATGGTCAGTAATAATAGTAAAATGGGTACCATAGAGGTAGGGCTGGAAATGCTTGATGGCTAAGAGAACTGCTAGGCATTCCCTCTCGGTGATGCTGTAGTTCCGCTCAGCCTTGCTTAGGGTCTTGCTAAAATAAGCTACAGGATGATCAACCTGGTTCTCATCATGCTGAGCCAGGATAGCCCTGACAGCGACGTCACTGCTAGCATCCGTGAACAGCAAGAAAGGCTTGTCAAAATGGGGATGAACTAGAACAGGTTTAGTACATAAGGCCATATGTAAAGCGTTGAAGGCCTGTTCCTGCTCAGGTCGCCATTCAAACGGTACATTTTTTTGTAGAAGGTAGAACAATGGCTCAGCGAGGTCAGCAAACTGTGGGATGAACTGATGGTAATAGCCCACCATACCTAAAAAGACTTGAATATCTTGTAGGCTTTGGGGGCGCGACATCTTTTCTATGGCGTTGACTTTGTTGGGGATAGGTTGAATGCCACGCTTGGAGACCTTATGGCCTAGAAACTCTAGCTCAGGCTGGAAAAAGGAGCACTTTGAGAGCTTGAGCTTGATGGAGGCCTTCTGGAGATGCTCAAAGACTTCCTTAAGATGTTTGACATGTCCGTTAAAAGTTTGCGAAAAAATGGTGATGTCATCCAGGTAGACCAGGACACAGGAGAGCTTCAGGTCCCCAAGGATCCCATCCATGGCGCGCTGGAATGTGGCTGGGGCGTTGCAGAGGCCTTGGGGCATCCTGGGTGGGCTCAAACAGCCCCTTGTGGGCGATTAGAGCACACTTGGCTCAGTCTTTGGGAGCAAGCTCAACCTGCCAATACCCGCTGGTGAGGTCCATGGCTGAGAAGTACTGGGAACCTGCAAGCAGATGGAGGGAATCGTCAATCTGGGGCAGAGGATAGCTGTCCTTCTTGGTGATGGAGTTGAGTCATTGATAATCCATCACCACCCGGTGCTTGCCATCCTTCTTTCAGACCAGCAAAAGAGGGGAAGACCAAGGACTACATGAAGGGACCAAGAGCCCCATGTCAAGCAGCTGTTTGAGTTCTACCATGACCTGGGCCTCTTTGACCTTGCTCTTGCAGTAAGGCTGGGACCAAAAAGGGGGCGTCCCCAGTTTCTACATGGTGGAGGACTCCGTTCATCCTTCCAAAATTGTAGGTCAAAGTGGAGAATAGATCCGAGTATTCCTCCAGGAGCTCCTGAACTTTAAGTCGCTGTTCATCAGAGAGGTCCTTTCCTATGTTAGCGTGACCAAATTAACTGAGGGTGGTGACTCCAAGCCAAAGTCCCTTAAGTCCCCAAAGCTTCAGATGTCAGCAACAGCCCCCATTGGTAACAGGCGGATGTAAGCGGCGGGTTGGTTAGGACCTACAACTTTTGGTTTGTCAGTCAGGTTGGCTAGCAACACTGATATTGATCTGGCATATGCTGGATCAAGGATTCTGGGGCAGGTCAGCACTTCCTTGGGAGATGGGTTATCTAGGCCTCAGACCTCCAGTAAATACCCTGAGGGAATGTTGATGTGGACCCAGGTGTTGACAATGACTTGGGATTTTGGGGGCATGGTAGTCGCCTGGGGCAAGTAAATTGGCATCCCCTCTGATCCATCCACAGCAGGAGGGGGTAGCCAGACTCGAGAGCCCCAGATGTGGTACTTGAGCTGATGATTCATCCTTCAGTCTCCAGTAGGCAGGCTCAGGCCTTGACATCAGCCCTAGAATCATGGGCAGTCTCAAAAACCAGAGGGACTCAATGTCCTAAAAGGGAGAGAAAACCACCATCATAGTGGATAACAGCTGAATAGTCTCAAAGAAACTGGGTCCTGAGGAGCAGATTGTAGCTAGTGTTGTCCAGAGTGATGGCGGTTGTATCCAAAGTGAGCTTTCTGAACTGAATCAGTAGAGAGGAATAGGCCCCTATGGATTGGGTGCACTGGGGGCCAGCTGTGCCATACTCCATGTAGTGCGGCATATTGGGGGTGACCTTGATGCATTTCATCAGCTTGGAAGAGATAACGTTCATGGGGGAGCCACTGTCAACTATGGCATAAACTGGAATCTTGTGGACCTGGATGGCGACTGGGTGACCAAACTTCCAAACTGAGGTGGCAACGTAAGGAACATGGGAGAATCATCAGAAGAAGAGTAAGCAGTATCAATGTCTTTATTGTCATTAGATACCGCAGCTACTTCCTCAGAGTTAACAGCTTCTGGTTTGTGTGTAGGGGATACTTGAGGCTGGACAGGGGTGTCAGCATGGAGCGCCTCGTCCTTCATGCTGACTGCCCTTTTCCCGCCTCCTCAGCTAGACGTTTCCAACAAGTCTTAGCGCTATGCCTAAAGCCATTGCAATAGGTGCACCGAGGATGGGGGGTTTTTCTGGTTCTTGACTACATGGACCCTAGGGCGGTTAGAGGGGCCAGTGGACGCAGCTTTAGAGTGCAGGATCGTGGCAGGGATCTCGTTGAGGGCCTCCTTAATCTCCCTGATACAAGTGAACCCATTCTTCTGCCCGATCATGTGCATTTGGACCTCAGGATAGGACCCCAAGGTGGAGATGATGGCGGTGATGGCGTCATCCAGAGTGATATGGTTTGTCGTAACCAAAGGTTGTGCCTGAGCGTAGAACTGGTTGGCAAACTCCATAGGGTTTTCTCCTTTGTTAAGTCAAATGCCCATGAACGCTTGCTTCTGGTTGGCCAAGGTTTGGTTACTGCCAAACTCTTGGATCAGGGCGGTGCAGACCTGTTCCCAGGTGTTACACTCCTTCAGATGGGGAGTCATGATTCCTGGGCGGTGCTGTCTAGGCAGGAGTGGATATGCTTCACCTTTTGTTGATTGGTGGCCTCCTCCATGGAACTCTCATAGGCATACAGGAAGGAGGCGATACTCTCCCATCTGGGGGTGAACTTTTCCTTGAAACTAGGTTTAAAGTTAGTGACAATAGGAGTGGAAAGGGTGTTAACGCCTGGGATAGGTGTCAGCTCTGAGATCTCCATTTCTGCATATTCTTGAGGAACCCGCTGATCTAACTGCCTCCACAAGCCTTCTAAGTCCTCTTGGATGTAGTCCCAATTTTGACTGAGGGTGGAAGCGGACGCCTTGCTGGCAACCTGCTCCTTTAAGGATTGAATCTCGGCGTTCTGTTGTTGGAGCTGGTTTTTGATGGTGGCCAACTGGGTTTCAAACCCACGACATGTTGTTTCAAGCTGGGAGATGCGAGCATCGGTAAGCCTCATGAAAGCGCTGAGGTTATCCATCTCATCTGACAGCGCTTTGATGGAGACCCTGGGGTTGAGGGGGACACCATCCAATCAGAGCTTGCACCCCAATGCCACCTTTTGGATCTGGTCCTGCAAGGCAGCCAGGGCGGTTATTATATCCCTTCGCCAGGGGTCTTTGGGTTCGCCTGAGGTTGAGGGCCTGGGGGCCCTTGAGGCCCACATGGTCCTTCAGGTCCAGCTGGCCCTTGACGCCCCTTGGGGCCTTCAGGCCCCCTAGGCCCTTCTGGCCCAGCATCCGTGGGGGGATAGTCATGAGAGGCCAGCTCTCGGTAGTGCTGCTGTAGGGACCATACCAGTTCTTTGACTTGTTGTAAACGCTGGGTCCATGTTGCTTCAAACAGCTGGGCGTTTTGGCGAAACTGCTCCTTGAGGTAGCTGGAGATGCCGCTATCTAATACCACAACTTGATCGCGGATCTCATTGATTAATCATCAGTTATCAAGAATAGCTTTGCGATTGTCATGCATGAAGGAGGAGGCAGCGTCGTAGAAGTCAATAATATAGGAATGTAAATTCTGGGTGAGCCCTAGGTGCTGGGAGACCTCCTGATGGTGTAATCTGACTAACTGGAGGAGGTGATGAATTGCGGGGTGGATGAAGTTATGAAGGTAGCAATCAGGCCCCAAGGTAAGCTCCCCAGCAGGTAATATGGCCAAGGCGTAGAGGTCCCGCATTGTGGATGGTATGGCGGAGGCGCGGGAGCAGCTGGAGCGGGCGCCCTCAGTGTAGATGCCATGGACTAATTGTTGAATGACATCATTGGTATGTTCAAACTGAAGTTGGTATTGGCTCCCATCTAGGGAGGGCAGCGAGAGTTGGAAGGCGGCACGGAACTCTAGCCTTTCCAGCTGTGAGGGTGGCGTCACATACTGCAAAGTACTAACCCATTGAGTAACGCTCCTCAATTGACCAGTCATTTGGTCGTCAGGGCTGCTATTGGTTTCCATTTTTGTGATAGATGTTTTCACTTAGGTCAGCTCGGAGCCCCCTGTAGTGAGCACCACTTCTGTTGGCGCTACAGTTCTTTGGACTGGCGCCAGGGTTTGTGGTGGCTCAAAGCTGGAAAAATTGGAAAAGAGCACTGAGGAGGAAATGGAAAAATGAGTTAGAATACCAAATAATTTATTAAATTAAAAGGCTTTGATATTTATAGGGTGCATTGGGACTCGGTGCCTTTGGGATCTTTGGAGCCTCATCCAATCAGGATCTTTACTGATCTTCCAGAATGGCCTCCTTGAGGGCGTCCTCAATGGATAGCGTCGCTCACCTGACTGAATGGGTGGAAAGGCCGCTCCACGTGACTCAGGAATAGGTGAGGATGATCCTGAAAGAGTTTTAGCTTGGTTAGGTTTGATGACCAATTCAGCACAGCCAGATTTGGAAGATGGGAATTTGATACAATTTTTATCTTGAATCCTGACAAGGAAGAGAATACTTCTTTAGCTAAGAGGGCAGGTATTACTGGTTCCAATCCATACAAGACATGGAATGGAGACATTTTTAAAATTCTTGATAGCTAATCCAGTATACCATAAAAGCACTGGGTAGGTATTGATCCCATTGAGGAGGATCAGAGGAAGCCATTTCCCCATAGAATGGAAACCAAGATTCCATTTGCTTTTTCCACAGTTCCATTGGTAGATGGATTGTAGGAGCCAAGAAAAGTTGTTGTGCTCCCATGGATGTGGCCAGGATTTTGACTACTCTGGAGGTGAAGTTCTTACCATTGTCGCAGAGTATTACTTGGGGACAGCCATGACGAGAGAAAGTGTTTTGATATAAAAAGATGGCGGTGGCCTTGGCCGTTTGGGGAGGAAGAGCCACGACTTCCACCCACTTAGTGAAGTGGTCAATGGCTACTAGGATAAATCTGTTTCCATTAGTAGTCTTAGGAAGGGGACCTACTACATCCAAACTAATGGTATGGAACTGTTATTGAGGGGTAGTTGGTTGATACTGGTATCTAGTCTTGAAACTGGATTGCTTCTTACACTTAAGGCAGGCTTCCAAGATGTCAATAATATATTCTATAATCCAATCCCAATAAAACTGATCCTTAATCCACTCATAAGTTTTCTTTGCCCCTCCATGACCTAAAGTGGAGTGAGCTTCCAGGATAGCAGGTACGTGTTCCAAGGGCCAAAGATAAGGCAGACATTTTGCCCTTACCTGCTTATACAATTTCCCGTTCTTCACTTTGGTGTTATGGGAGTGCCAGGCTAACATCTTCTGGACAGGCTCATCCACATCCTCCCATTCATTTGGGGTCATTAAGAAATCATGTAACCTCTTCGCCTCACTGGTATCCAAGTGAAGGACTGGCAGCTGAGTCAACCCATCAACAATTATGTGATGGATCCCAGCAAGGTGTTCAATTTTCATATCATAATGCTGGAGCTTTGGAGCTCATAGAGCTAAAAGGCCAGTAGGATCCTTCATATTCTGTAACCACTTCAACAAAGCATGTGTCATGGTTATAAAATGACATCATAATTGGGACCAACGTCAAAGACAAAGCAGCATACCAGGAGGTCAAAAACGTGAAGCTAGCAGGCCTCCCAGACCTCAAGCATGCCATAGATCAACGCTGGGTTAAGGCGAAGTATGACCAGGTTGGTCCTATGGATGCAAGAGAAGTTCATCCCTGTATAAGAGCAGGGGCGTTAAAAGGAATTAGCTTTGTTATGAATGAAAATGGTTCGCTTCAGTTTTTAGGTGAACAGGGTTTTGAAACCCATTCAGTTTTTGCACTTTCCAGCTCAGATCAGCCGCTTTTACAATTAATCACCTGAGTTTGGTCAATTACCAAATGCTGCATTTTGCCCAATAGAAGTGTGCGCCTATTTTGGGACCATCTAGTACTAAAAAAAGAAGTGTGCGCCTATTGGTGCACCTCAGCTTATTTCTGCTTCCCTTGATTAATTATTTGCCCAAATTCCCTTAAATTTCTCATGTCAAGACCAATCTCCCCTGTTGGTCGACTTCTACCTATCAATAAACCCATCTCTATGTACACTGTTCTCCATATTTATGTTATCTTGGACGCTCCTGTGCATGAACCTCTTAGTGGAGGTCTCTGCTACATTAACCTTTTAATTTTATCTACAATTAAACTAAACGCTCGTGCACTGTTGAGCCGCCCAGGCTCCCTCCAACCTAGGACGCATATAACTTCCTACTCCTTGCACTGCATAGTTTGTATCTAGTAATTCACTCTAAAAATAACACTACTTTCCTTAAGTTCTTATTGATTAAGCACCTTCTGCTGGGCTCTAATAACGTTTGTACTATCAACTAGTCCCTGACGTTGAACCTGTGCACAGTGCACTACCACTTTGGGAACAGGAGAGCTATAGACACTCTCCTTACAGCGTGGTTTATAACCACAGTGAAGGTGGTCCCATATAGAAAAGGATGGTAGTGCTTTACAGCTAACAAAACGGCAAGGCACTCCTTCTCAGTAACGCTGTAATTGCGTTCTGCTTTTGAAAGCATTTTACTGAAATAAGATACTGGATAATCAACACCGTTTTAATCCAATTGGGCTAATATGGCTACAACAGCGAGTCTGAGACGTCAGTAAACAAGACAAATGGTTTTTATAATCAGTATGCCTCAGTATAGGACGTTGTTGTAAAAGAAGCTTCAAAGTCCCAAAAGCGACCTTATGTTCAGCACCCCACTAAAAAGAAGTATTCTTAGTTAATAGGCGGACAAGGGGCTCTATGAGTTGGTCAAACTTAGGAATGAATTGATGGTAATACTCCATCATCCCTAAAGATACCTAATATTCTGAAGATTTTTAGGGTGAGGCATTTTTGAGATTTCTTCGACCTAGTTATGTAAAGGTTGAATTCCTTCTTGGGAAATGGAGTGGCCAAGGAAATCCAATTTCCTTTGGAAGAAAGTACACTTTGAGGGTTTCAACTTAATTTGAATTATGTAACCACTGAAACACCTCCTTCAGATGATCAATATGTTCATTGAATGTTTTTGAGAACACCGTAATGTCATCAAGGTAGACGATGACACAAGTTAACTTCAAGTCCTGCAAGATGTGATCCATCGCCCGCTGGAAAGAGACAGGTGTAATGCACAACCCTTGAGGTAATCGTGTGGGTTGGAAGGGATCCTCACTACAGATAAGGGCACATTTCTACTAATTCTGAGGAGAAAGGTTCATTTGCCAATAGCCACTGGCCAAGTCCATGGCGGAGAAGAAGCCAGAGCCAGAGAGTTGGGCCATGGCGTCATCAATGTGGGGATATGATAACTATCCTTTTTCTTGAGGTTATTTAATTTGTGGTATTCCATGACTATTCAATGTCCTCCATTTTTCTTTTTTTATGAGTAAAAGGGGAGAAGACCAAGGGATTTGTGAAGGAACTAGTAACCCTGCGTCTAGTAACTGCTTGAGTTCCTTTCTCATCTGCAGTTCTTCCACCTTTGATCTGTGGTAAGGTTTTGATCATATGGGATGGGCATCACCCACATCAATGGAGTGGCACCAGCCCTTCATGAGGCCATAGTCATTATATGATTTATAGAATATTCCACTAAATTCTTCCAATATAGTGTGAACTTTGTCAAGTTTATATGGGGGAGCTCATGCAAGATATGGACATTGTTAAGGTACATACCAGGTTATCCTTTGGCAGGCTCATATCCAACGTAGAGCCAATGGAGTGAATTTGTTCAATGTCCTCCACAGGGACTAACAAGCCTCTGCCAATCTCCTGGTTTTTTCCTACAACTATGTCATTTTCAGTGAGGTTCCCTAACAGTATTGTAATAGGCCTCTGGTAAGCTGGGTCAAGAATTCCAGGCAATACCCAAGGCTCCAAAGGATTAACGCCCTAAATACTTACAAGGTGCAACAAACAGTGGCGTGGGATTTGGAGCGTAATTTTTGTGTCAACCACTTGTTGTTCACCCGGATTAATCAAGACCTCATCTTCTACATAGGAAGGGATTCCGTCCTAGCATCCACTGAATTAAGCAATTTCTTTGTGTTGCTCCCAGAGGTGGTATAATGTAAAGTCATAGCTGAAAAGGGATAATTGACCAGGCAAGAGTATTCATTCTTGCCAGGCTCTTTATTGGATAATACTAAGGGGACTTCATAGTTGATAATGAGAGGAAACATAGCTTCATGTTGATAATTGCCTCATACTTGAGCATAAATTGGGTACTTATGAGCATATCATAGGCGTTGTTTTCCAAAAGCCACTGCAGGGGCTGATAAGATGAGCTTCCCAATTCGAATGGGAAGAGAAGAATATGTCCCAATGGCACTAGTATTATTAAAGCCTGTGGTTCCAAACTCTTGATTATACTCTAAGTTGGTCGCCAGCTTTATCTTTTTTATGATCTTAGTAGAGATCACATTAATTGAGGAGCCAGTATCCAGGATGGCCATTACTTGGACTTTTTGAATAACCAATTCAACCTTGGTGAGTATACCTCCAAAGTTAATAGATAAGGACAAGACCTTGAGCCGGAAAGTGGAGGTTAATTTATGAGCAGTCTCAGGGTATTTAAATAAGATGGATTTCTTGGTATGGATCCTCTATAAGAGGTCGTATCAAACCAGTCAAGAACTCATCACAGTCGCTGGCAGTTTCAATGCCCTTGGGCACCCTAGAATTTTGCTGAGGTACGTTTCCTCAGGTATGGTGGTTTTGGTTACCTTCAGGGTTCAATCAATCAGGGACCTCTACTTCTGCGGGAGCTCTTAATAAGTAGTAGCCCACATCGTTGTCACCCCCTCATATTCTCCCTAAGGGTATTCTCAACAACTAACAAGGCTGCAATGGAGGTAGGGGAGATTTCACAGGAGATTGGATAGCCTTAGGGCGCGCAATTACCAGCTTAGCTGGAGAAGAAGGCACAGCGGCTTTAGTGAGCTTGTTGGAATATTTTAAACTACCTTAAAGGTCTCTGTTTTATAGGAGGGAGTGATATATTTTTTTTGAGTCGCACTGAGGAAGCAGGTTTCACTGGGGGGATAGGTACAGGTGTGCACACCCCCAACTGTTCTACAGGCGAAAACTCCTCAATTGTTAGAGCTGAAAGTTCCACCTCAGCTTCATTTATTGTTGCACAGCAATGATAAGCAGCAACGTATAACAGAGCCTCCTTTATGTCATGGATGTTTTTGAAGTAAAATTTCACTAAAATGCTATTATTGGCTAGAGAGGGTTGAGAAGCTAACTCAGTCAACATGGCAGCGATAGCATCATCCAGGGTTAGCTTGTTAGACGTCGACAACCTTTGAGCAGCGAGGTAAAAGTGCTCAGCGAAAGCAGCAGTTGTTTCGCCCTCATAAATACTTAGTCACATAAAGGCCTGTTTATCTTTGTTAAGACTCTGCTTTGAACCAAGTTCAGCTAAGAGAGCCTCTTTCTCCTCTGCCCAGGTATGCAGATTGTCCATGTATGGGACTATCATTATTTGTGCTAGACGACTTAAGCAAGGGAGGATGTGTTTAATCTTTTGCTTGTCCTATGAGTATTGCATTACAGATTAATATACATACAAGAACAAAGCTATGCTCCCTTCACCAGGGGTGGACCTTCTTTAAGAGGGAGTTTGCAAGGGTTCTGCTCAAGCTCTTTAAGGTGGGATAGAGCGATTTATAGTTGCTTTTCAAGAGCAACTATTCTTGGTGTACAGGTGTCCCCTGTAGTGAGCATCATTTTTTAGAGATCCAGCTTATATCTGCTCGCTGGTGCTTTACGCTGATGGATTCCAAAAAAAGTTTTAATTAAAATAAAAATAAAGCGCTAATAATAAACTGATGTTTTTATAAATTATATTGTTAGCAGGAAAAGAAAGAAAGCGATCCCCTTGATATCTGACCAATCCATATTTAAACTCTATTGAGGGGTATAGGAATTCAATAATAAGTTTGTAACAGCCTGTTGCAGTCCAAATAAGGTTATATGTGCATTCAGCCTATCAAAGCTCGGAATACTTGCTTCACTTTGGCTGAATGATAGATGGGGAATTAATTGTTAGCAATACATACCTGTAAGGTAATGATTTAATGAACTTTAGCCAATCCCCATCAGAGAAATTATTTTACCTTGGGGGACCCCTGACACGCCTATAAAAGGGTTTGGTCCCCATGTAGGTTCTTAGAGGGACCTGGTTGTGACTGGGGGAGTACCATCCGATGGATGCCCCAGGGTCTGCCGCATGGTCAGAGTAATCTGACTGCTCAATTTGATGTTTATTGCCTGTGTTTCATTTAAAATCGTGTTACCCCAATTTGTGGGGTTTCACCGAGAATTGGCCAGGGTCTTTGGCTGACATAATCGTGTTTATTACTTAGATCCTTCATTTTAGTATCAAAAACTTACAAATGGCTGGAACTTCCCCTTTTTGGCTGATTTTAACCCAAAACATTCTTACTTTGCAGCTGGGAGGGCAAATGTCTGACAGCAAGTTTGTGGTTCCTACCCCCAGGGAGAGTGGTAGAATAAAATCAAATCTCCTTAAGAATATTCAGAGAGCGTAGGTCAGCGCTCATTATCTTGAGCTCCTCTATAATTAGTAATTTTTATAGATTCATTAGTCATAGCTTGGAGACATATGATATCATCAGTTATCCATCGAAGGGTAAGCTCTACATTGTTTAAATTAGCTGATTTGAGAATAGGGTGGAGGCTGGAAGGCATATGTGGCTCACTACCATATAGGGCTTGTAATGAAGATATCTTAATTATTCTGTGGTAGCTCAATAGGCCAACAAGACGCTAGGGAGAAAATTACAATGCACAGGGTCAAAAGTGGCCAACTTTCTTAGAATGTAAATTAAGGTGCCATTAGCACACTCTACCATGCCATTGGTGGTGGGGTGATATGGTGTTGTGAAGAGGTGCTTTATACCCAGTAGAGAAGTTAATTACTGAACTATAGAAGAGATAAAATTTGTGCTATTGTCTGGTAAAAGTACCCGTGGGCAATTATGATGGGATAATACTTGTCTATATAAGAAAAGGGTGGTAGCTCTGACAGTAGCATGAGGAACTGAAGTGGTCTCAACCCACTTTGTTAGGAGATCAATGAAAAGGATAATATAGTGATGGCTATAGACAGCCACAGGCAATGGCCCCTATGACAGCAATGTTAACAGTAATAAAAGGGACCCCATGGCTACAAGCTCAAATTTAAAGCATGGATTGGACTTATCCTGGGAGTGGCAAGTTAAGAAAGTTTCCAAAACATCATGAATTGACTCGGCCATATTCTCTCAGTAGCATTTGGTTTTTAGCAACTCAAGGGTTTTCTTTATAGCCCCATGTCCAAGGGTATTATAGGCCTCCATGATAGTTTCATTACGGAGCAAAGGGCGGAGATAGAGCAGAAAAGAGGTTGCAACCTGTTTTATTAAAGCTTTATAAACAACTTTAGTGTTAGCAGCCATCTTCTTTAATTGGGCTTGAACATCTGGAGATTCTTGAGGCCATAACCCAGGGTGGGGAGAAGCTCATAAACTCAATCCTCTTCTGGGATAGTTACATGTAAAATAGGGAGGCGAGATAATACATTTTGATGAATGGCGCCAGCTCAGTGAACTACATAAAAATCATAATTTTGGAGCCTGAGGTCCCAGAGAAATAACCTCCCATCAGGATCTGACATTTGATGAAGACAACGGAGGATGGAATGATTGGTAACAATTGCAAAATGTTTACCATACAAATAGTGGTGGAAGTGTTTTATAGCAAGTAAAACCGCCAGGAACTCACGTTCAATTACTATTATTCCGCTCTGATTTGGTTAACGTCTTGCTAAAATAAGCAAATGGATGGTCAACTTGGTTTGTGTCTAACTAGGAAAGGATATCGCCCACATTGGTGTCACTGGCTTCAGTGAAGAGAACAAAAAGTTGCTCAAAGTTAGGATGTACTAAGATGGGGGCTGATAATAAGGCAGTGCGTAGGGATTCGAAGGACTGTTGCTGTTCAGGGCCCCAAAAGAAGGGCATATTTCTGTGTAGAAGTTCAACTAAGGGCTTGGCAAGGTCAGCAAAGTGAGAGATAAACTGGCGGTAGTAGCTCACCATTCCCAGAAATAATTGGATGTCTCAGAAATTTATTTGAGCAGGAATGCATTTGATGGCAGAGACCTTATCTGGGATGGGAAGGATACCTTGCCACGTCACTTTGTGCCCTAAAAATTTCATTTTTTGTTCTAAAATTTATATTTAAAAGGTTTCAGTTTCAAGGATGCCTCCCTTAGCCGCTGGAATACCTGTCAAAGATGACTGAGATGAGCAATAAAATTTTGGGAGAAGATGGTGACATCATCGAGGTAGACTAACACACACATGAGTTTAAAGTCCCTAAACAACTGGTCCATAGCCCGTTGGAAGGTGTCAGGGGCGTTGCATAATCCCTGTGGCATGAAGGTGGGTTCAAAAACCCTTCATGAGAGATGAGGGCACACTTGGAACAATCCTCAGCGAAGAGATCAATATGCAAGTAGCTGCTAGCTAGGTCCATTGCAGAAAAATATTGTGAGCCAAATAAGGTTTGCAAAGAGTCATCAATGCAGGGTAAAGGGTAACTATCCTTACAATTAATAGAATTAAAACATTAATAGTCCATAACAACATGTTGGATCCAGTCCTTTTCTCAATCAATAAAAGAGGGAGGACCAGGGACTATGCAAGGGTTGAAGGAGGCCAGCTTCTGCAATTGGTTTAATTTGAGGGTAACCTAGGAATCTTCAGTTTTTGATTTTCATTAAGGTCAAGAGTGGAAAGGAGCAGAATATCCAGTATCGACCTGGTGTTGTACACCTTGCATATGGCCATAATTGTGGGGGCCAGAGGAGAAAATATCTGAATACTCATCGATAAAAGCTTCTGCAACTTTTTTGATCAGCAGACAAATCAGAACTAATTTTGCATGGGCACTGCAGCAACAACAGGGGGCTCCTCTAAACCAAAGTCATGAGGGGTCCCAACTCCATGAACCCCCATCACCTGGTCATAAGGCAAGAGGTGAACATAAGCAATTGTTTTATTCAACTCAATAACTTTAGGGGACTGAGAGAGTTTGGCTAAAGAAACAGTGACAGTACCTTGGTAGTCTGGATCTAAAACCCCTGGACAGGGGAGAGCTTTAAATACAGATGGGTTAGGTAAACTAGAAATCTTGAGCAAGTGATTAAGAGGGGGGACTAACTGAATTCCAGTGTCCACCAGGATTTGGGCCTGTGGAGGTATGGTAATGACGTGGGGATAATGTAAAGGCATCCCCTTATCAGCCTTAACTATGAGAGGAGGCTACTTAACTTTGTACCCCAACACACAATATTCTAAACGCTCAACTGAGGCAGGGGATTTGAGCAGGCACATCATCAACTTCTGCTTCCCTTTTTCCTTAAGAACATAATTTAAAAGTAATGGAATGTGATTTCTTAATATAGAAATAAAGTCATCTTTGAAGTTAATAGTAGCATGTTCCTTAAGGAACCCAGTGCCTAATAGGAGGTCGTAGCTATTATTATCCAGGGCTACAGCAGGGACAGAAAGCTGTAGACCACCTAGCTTCATGGGCAAGTGAGAGTAAGCACCTATAGCTTGAGCGTATGTGGTACCAGCTGTCCCATATTCTAACGAATGGTCAAGAACAGGCTGAATCTTAATTCTTCCAATTAGTCAAGATGAGATAATGTTAATAGGGGAACCAGAGTCAACAATAGCGAATACCTTCACTTTGTGAACTACTGCTTCAATATTGGTTACTGTCACTCCCCACTGGTCTGGGATGTAATTTATAGCTGTAGGGGCAGGATTATAAAGAGGATAATTAGAAATATCACTAGGTTTATTACTAACTGAAAGCTCAATAGGAGTTTCCTCTCCAGGAGCACTAGGGCCAACAATGTCAGCAGAGATGGTAGATACCATTTGGTTTTAAAGCGCAGTGAAGTCGTCAGCATAGGGAGCCTCTCGCCCTATGCTGACCCCTCTTTGCTTTTTTATTGGAAATATTTGTCTAACAATGATGAATAGTGTGGTTGCATCGGCCACAATAGGTACAGTTGGGTCAAGCATATTTTTTCAAACTCATTGTTGTTCACCACATGAATTCAAATATGTGAGGATGAAGCAGAAACAGGATTGGCAGTAACTACGGAGGCGGGAAATTTAAGGAGGGCCTCCCTGATATCTGAGATAGAAATAAAGTTTCGTTTCACTAAAGTCACGTGAAGATGGAGCTGCGGGTCGAACTCTAAAGTGGACAGGGCGGCAACAATTGCACCATCAAGTGTAAGGCGTTTATTGGTCACCAACACTTGAGCTTCAGCGCAGAACTGAGCTGCAAACTCTGCGAGGGGATTCGCCACGTCTTAACTTAATACTCATAAAGGCCTATTTCTGATTTGCCAATGTGATATCACTACCAAATTCCTTAATAAATGCGTCCTTAACCTCAGCCCAAGTATTGTATTGCATTAGTTGAGATACCATGATTTCTTGAGCAGATCTACTAGGGCAAGAGGGGAAGAATATAAAAATTTCTGATGGTTAGGGGCTTCCTCCATCGCGCTCTCAAAAATATAAAGAAATGAAGCACTACTTCCTTCCCCAGGGGTGAACTTGTCTTTAAAAGAATGTTTTAAAGTAGTTCCTATGAGAGCCAAAAATAACATTAATGCCCACTGGGCTAGTTCAATTATCTTTGGATAGCTCTGACTCAGAAGGAGGCACAAGATTTCAAATTCAATCAGCTTGTTGTTGAAAACTGTTCAGATCACCTTGCAGAGCTTCAATTTGGGAAATTAGGAAATTGGTAGAAGATTTTTGTTGAAGTTCATTTCATAATGATTGTGATTATTTTTCTTTCCACTTGAAGTCACTTTTGAGAAGTTTTATTAAAAGAAGTAAGTAAACAAATATCGATCAAACACCAACTGCTGCCATTCAATCACCAATGATGTCAGATTTGCTGCCAGCTGCTCTAGTGTGGGGCAGCGACGAAACCCTGCCTAGCATTTTCCATCCACTGGGAAAACGTGCTCAGACTGGTTCGTCCAGTCCCAATAAGTCCTTGGGTCATTTTAATCTGACCAAGGATCTCACCATCCACCTGGCACGTACCCAGGCGGTGCCTCGCAGCCCACTCATTCTCCCCCACTCCCAGCTCCATTTTGGCCTTCAGGTTGAGTATGGGAGATTGTTCACATATGAGGAACAAGAAATTATTGACCTGGCCCAGGTGGTAATGCTGCCAGCTGGTTTCATTAACTTCCACCCTTTTAAGGGGTATTTCGACCTCAGCTTCACCTCTGAAGCTGATGCCGCCACTGCGGCTACTGTGCCCCTGGTTTTCAAGGGCACTCCCATACCAACAACATGCACCTGGCTCCCCACTGACATGACCATGGTAGTCCAATTCGCAGGGTTTCCCACTCATCTGCCCCCACAGTACTCCATCAGGAGTTAATAGAAGGGTTCGCCGTGTACTGCTCTGACCCCATCCTTCAGTTTGTGGTCCCCAGTGGCCACTCGCCTATCTGGGCCTTGGGCATTTGCCACAATCAGCCCAATATATTTAAAAATAGCTTTGTCACTTCCACCCCATGCCATCATACCCTCTGCCCCCAACCACCCATTCTAGGCCTGTGTAGAGGGCAGGAGGACAATCTGTCCTTCCTGCTTTGAGTTTGATCACTCAAAGCATAAATGCCCCTCCCTCGCGGCTTCCTAGACCCAGCACGGTTGTCATATGGCCCCTACTTAGCCCAACACCCCACTACTTTTCTGGCATGGGTACAATCCTACCCCCCCCCCCAAAGCCTGCTGCCGCCTTGGTGCCTGCTGCAGCCAACCAGCCCCTTCCTCAGGCCAGTGCCACTTGCGCCTCGCCCAGTGCCACTTGCATTTCATCCAATCAGGAATTGGCTTGGACTAATGTGGGTCCCCACGTTATTCTGCAATCGCCAGCCATACCACTTCAATTTGCAGACCCCAATTTTGAGTTTGACTTGAACCCATGGTCCTCATTGGCTGAAACTGATGAGATGGGTAATTTTATTGTTGCCTTGCAGCCCACATACAACAAATTTATCCAGGTACAGAATCCCAAACTGGTTGCTCAACGGTATTATGCCCCCCAACCAGACGCAATGGAGTTCCTCTCAGACTTCCAGCTCGCTGTCGCAGCAGCCACCCACCCTGAAGTAACCATTATCCATGAACTGGCTGAGTCATCAGTAGCGGCACTAGCCATGGAACTCCCACCCCCATCCTCAGGCCATCCACATCCATATCACACACACAGGCCGTTGGGTTTGCCCACAGGCGCGCTAAGGAAGCCATCCAGAGAGTGGTTTCTGCCTCGCAGGCCAACCCTAGAGTCACCCGCGCCTCCATGGCTTCACTGTCCCAGATCCCTGCCCTCTGCATTAAGGCGGAGGCCACCATTTCCAAATACATCGGCGACTTACTGTCCTATGATAATTTCCTCAAAAAACCAATTGTTACCAACCTCTCTCCCCATGTCGCTGATCACCCCACCCCTTTGCTCTCCACATTGGCCCATGCTCTCGACAATGAGGAGCATGAGACTGAGGATGAGCCCCCCAATTCCCCTCCCCTTCCGTCATGGTAGGTTGAGCGCCTCAGCGCTGTCCCACCTGGTAGGTTGGTGTCTTGATCGTTATGTTTCGCCCATTCTTTGAACAGTCGTTTGCTTTTGGTCTGAGTGTTTAGTTCATTTGGTTTTTTTAGCTTTCTGAGCTTTGGTAATATCTATCCCCTGGTCGGTGTGCCTCATAGTAAATTCAAATTCATAATGATTACATTTTGTATTTTATTTAAGGTGGGCCAACCTGAGGACAATTGCACCAATTAATGGGAAATAGATTGAATGGGAAAGGAGGATAAAATATGGAAAACCTCCATGCATGGCGTATGATAGGCTAGGAACTCCATGGACCACCTTTGCTATTTGCTATCTTGGTTCAGGGCATTAGTGCACAATGCCAATAGTCATAATTGTCCCCTACCCAAAGTTCCTGTACCAGAATTGAACTCGGGAAGGCAGTGGTATATGTCCCTATTCTACCACTGGGGTATCCTCCCCTATAATGATTACATTTTGATACATTGATTTTGAATTAAAGATTTAAAGCTCATTATTGTTTTGCTCCAAACTAATGATTTTTTTTTTGATGAGTTAAATATGAGGTGAGGGAATCATAAAGATGGTAAGTGTTGTCTAACTCTTCCTTAATCTTTAACAACAGTAAGTTTTGGATTAATAAGTTCTCCAGAGTGATATAGCCAACAGCTTCAAGCAATATTTTCAAGATCTTGTTTTAGAGCGTGAAGGCGGCTACTTAAGAAAGGATCCTCTGGAGGGGAAGGTAAATGCACAGTCAGCCTATAAGGGACAGGGGGCCCAGTGGGGCCAGGTGGCCCAGGCGGCCCTTCACCACCATCAAGACCAGGGGGCCCCATCATCCCTGTGGGACCAACTGAACCCCTCTCCCTGGGGGGCCTGGAGGACCTACAGAGCCAGGAGGCCTCGGAGTTCTGTGCACACATGAGACATTAAACGCTGGTTGGAGTGCCGTTCTAATATGGTTTAATCATCCTAATAATTTGTTTAATAAAGTATTAAGTTGGCCTGAGAAATTTGATGATGGTTTATTGTAACAAACTCTTGATAATGTGGTGGTTTTAATAAATTGGGTAGCTACTTCCTCGTGAAGAAGGTTAGCTACTCCCACGTCCAGTTGAGTGAGTTGGGTTTGAATAGAGATAAGTTGGATGCAGTTCTTAAGAATGGCCTCACGATTATCTCTTACAACCAAAGAAGCTGAGTTATAGAATTTTAAAAGATAGGAGTGTAATTCTTTTGACAAGGTAAACTGTCTCAAGGTTTCCTGATGGTGGATTCCTGTCATTTGAAATAAATCATGAATGGATGGGTGCACAAACTGGCACAAATATCGCTCAGTGCGAGATATTCCTATCTCAGATCTGGGTAAGTCAGCGGATTTATATAGAGCTCACATGTTATTGTGAAATGCAGAAGCTTGGTTGATATGGGAGTGATCTTTGAGGAAAAGAGAACCTAAAAGTAATTAATTTATAGTATCAGAAATACCTGTAGGATGAATGCGATAGTTCTGGGATTCAAGGGTCAGAATAGCGATATTGAATGTAGCATGGAATTGCACAAGGTTGGGTTCACTGTTCTCAGGGTTGCGGTTTCCATCAGAAGTCACCCATTGAGTGATGCTGGATATTTCAGTAAGAGGCCAAGTAGATTCTTGGCGGGGATCATCCATTGTAAATATATTTATTCAGCAGGTAGCTTGGGAGAATACCTGGCAGGGAGCACCAATTATTTTGTCAGAATAGGGTAGCTAAGGGTAGTTGTTCCTATGAAGCTTACTGAAATGGATGGTATAAATTGTCCTGTAGAGAGTCAATAGCAGGGAGAGACTGGGATCCTAGACATAGGGGCTGGTGAATTGCTGTAAGCTTAGAAATAGGTGATGAGGGACATATCATAATAAAACAAGGGATCATGATACCAATGGCCAGAGAGGAGCTTGCTAGACAGAGGTACTAGAAGTAAATGAAATTAAGATCAAACTGGAGGTAAAAACGTAACTTTATTCAGCTAAAAGAGCAAATATTTATAGGATGTGTCTTCGTCCTATTTCTTTCAGGGTAATGACGTCCTCCACAGGCAAGGTCTTCAGAACCCTGACTTTGATCATGTGGGGAGTAGACGGCAGGCTTGTCTTTGACAAAGGCGTTAGATTGCGGAGAATAGTGCTCCAATGAGGTGAGGAGAATTTTTGGAGAGGTGACAGAAGTAGGGAAATTTGAATTGGCTGAGCGGGAGCAGGTCAAATCTCAACAGGTGCCTTGAGGTTATTGATACCACTAGTGATGCTGACCAGTTTATTGACCCATTTATTCAAACAATTCAACATGTTCATAATCTACAGTCTACTAAAAAGTTATCCTGGGATAGCTAAAAAATTGCCTCCACTTTCCATCTGAAGGAGGATCTAGCTCTCCACCATAACTTTGGTGGAACTGTAACCCAGGTGGATGTTGTCAACAAGGTACATATTCTGGCCATCCTTGATACTGGTGATTTAATCAATGTGATCACCTCAAAGCTTATCAAGAAGATTCTGTTGGCGCTTGACTTGGAAAACTCTAAAAGTGTATGGAACTGTGGGTAAAAAACACTTGCGCTATTGGAGCCTACTCAATTTACCCCATTTATATTGGGAAGCTCATCCTGTCAGCCCCCTCTGTGGCCTTGGACAATTACGCTTATGACATGCTTATTGGCACTCAATTTATGTTTGAGTATGTCTGAAATATCAACATGAAACAGGGTTATTTTCCCTACTCAATTATAAAGTTCCTCTAGTCTTTAACCTTAAAAACCCACTAAAATAGAATTTCATGCCTAGTTGAGTACCCTTCCTCTGCACTATCCCTGCTTTACACAACGTCCAGGTAAAACACAAAAAAGTTTCCTGGTTCTGTGGATGCTTCAGAGAGCTTTTTTTGTTTTATGCTTTAAAGAGATGGTAAATAAGTCTGGTAAACAACTGAGGATTGACATCAACATAACTATACAAATCCCCCAAACCTGCTTGTTACACATTGTCAGCACTACAGTTCTCTAAACTGTCACCGAGGTCTGAAGGTGGTCCAAAGCCGCAACTCACAGAAAAGGTCTAGAAGGAAGCGGAAAATTGGTTAGGATATTAATTATCTTATTAAGTTTAAAATTATTTGATAATTATAGGGTGAGTGGGGACATGGTGCCTCAAGGATCGTTGCAGCCCATCCATTCAGGATCTTTCCTGATCTTCCAGATTGGCCACCTCATGGGCATCCTCAATGGATTTCACCGCCCACCTGACCAAATTGGTGGAAACGCCATACCACGTGACTCAGGAATTAGGGAGGAGGATCCTGAAGTCAGTTTTGTTTGGATATGTTTGGGAACTGATTCAGTATGGCTCAATCTGGAAGTGGAAAATTAATTTGTTTGTTATCTTGAATCCTGACAATGATCCCCTCAATATCATGTCAGAGGGGAGAATATGACTGAAGAAAATGACCATGCACTTGATTAACTATGGTCCCTTGGTTGACATCAGTAATGGGGTACTCAGACTTCACCCTATGAATGGCCTTATAGGGTCCAGACAACGAACGTCTAGCTTTTTTTGCCAACCTACAGGTCGATGGTGATAGAAAAGAACAAGGTCAAATAATTGAAAAATTGGTAGGGAGGGTCGTCTTAGATTAAATCGGGATGTCTCTCTTCCAGCAGTGGCGACAATGACTTGGGTGGCTAGGGCTTGAAGCCGGACAATTTCATCAGCTAAGGCCCTCATAGAAAATTTAGATTTCTCAGGTGTGGAGGTCTCGAGAAATGGCTGGACGCTACTTGGTAGCTGAGGTGCCCACCCATATAGGGCTTTTAATGGGGACATATTGATGACTCAGTGGCAGCTTACCCTGTAGGGAATCAAAGCGCTGGGTAGGTAATGGTAACAACGGGCAGTATCTGAGGCAGCTAATTTTCATAGAATGGAAATAAGAGTTGAGTTAGCGCGTTCTACTGCCCCATTAGTAGAGGGGTGGTAAGGGGCAGCGAAACTATGGGTAATGCTGAATAGCAAGGTAAGTTCTTGTATTACCTGTGAGGTGAAGTTCAATCCATTGTCCGAAAATAAGGTTTGAGGGCATCCATGTTAGGTGAAAATGGATCAAACGGGAAAGAGGCTGTGGCTTTGGCAATGGCAGCTGGGACCAAAATCGCTTCAACCCACTTGGTTAAATGGTCCACTACTAAGATAATATACTTATGGAAATGCAACACAGTGGGAAGAAGGCCCACCTCATCAGATCTAACTACATTGAAGGGCCCAGTTGGGGCAACAACTGAATGTTGAAATTGAGGATTGGTTCAGTCTTGAGATTGGCAAGTCATACATGCTTCCAGGACCTCTTAGATAGTCTCTACCATTCAGTCTCAGTAGCATCGTGACTTCAGCCATTTGTGAGTATTCTTAACGGCCCCATGTCCCACAGTGGAATAACCCTCTAGAATAACATCAGTTCAGGAGGAGGAGGGCATAAGGGAGTCACTTCTTATTGATCTTATAAAGCAGCCTATCATTAATTTGAGTGTCTCGAGTCATCCTTCAGAGTTCAGCTTGGACCTCAGGGGTTTCCAACTACCGCTGCTCATGCCGGCTATTAGATCACACAGCCAGTCCTCCTCAGGGGTCAACGCTGCTAGCACTGGCATCCTGAAGAGGCTGTTAGCGTTTTGGTGAATTTCATTGGCACAATTACCAATGGTGAAATTATAGCTCTGCAGTCATAAAGCCCACCTGGCTAAACGGCCATCTGAGTCCTTAATTTGCTTGAGTCACCGGAGTGAGGAGTGGTCTGCAATAATAATAAAATGAGTACCATAGAGATAAGGCGGGAAATGTTTGATGGCTAGCAAGACAGCCAGGAACTCTCTCTTGGTAGCTCTGTAGTTCCGTTCAGCTTTACTCAGCATCTTACTAAAATAGGCCACAGGGTAATAGACTTGGTCACATCATGTTGGGTTAGGATATCTCTGATGGCAACATCACTTGCATCTGTAAACAGCAAGAAGGGTTAGTTGAAGTGCGGATGGACTAGAATGGATTTAGTACATAGAATAGTTCTCAAGGCATTAAAAGCCTGTTCTTGTTCAGGCCGCCATTTGAACGGCACATTTTTCTGCAGGAGGTATAACAGCGGCTCAGCAAGGGATGGCAAACTGAGAGATAAACTGATGATAATAGCTCACCATTCCTAGGAATACCTGATTAAACCTTAAGATCTGGGAGCGTGTCATCTTCTCTATGGTGTTGACCTTGTCCAGTATAAGCTGGATGCTGTCCTTGGAAACCTTGTGTCCCAAGAACTCTAGTTCAGATTGTAAGAAGGAGCACTTCAAAGGTTTAAGCTTTATGGACGCCTTTCATAGCCAATTGAAGATCTCCCATAGATGCTCGATGTGCCTATTAGTGGTTTTTGAGAAGATATTAATGTCATCTAGGTAGACAAGGACGCATGAAAGCTTTAAGTCCCCAAGGATCCCAGCCATGGCACGTTGGAAAATGGCCGGGGCGTTACAAAGGCCCTGGGGCATCCTTGTGGGCTTGAATAGTCCTTCTTTGGCTATGAGTGCACACTTATCTCAGTCTTCAGGGGTGAGCTCAACCTGCCAATATACGCAGGCAAGGTCTATGGTGGAAAAATACTGGGATCCGGTGAGCAAACGGAGGGAACGTCAATTCAGGGCAGAGGATAACTGTCCTTCTTGGTGATGGAGTTGAGTCATTGATAGTCCATCACCACCTGGTGGCTGCCATCCTTTTTCCGAACCAGCAGAAGAGGAGAGGCCCAAGAGCTGCGCGATGGTACCAGGAGTCTGGCATCGAGTAGTTGTTTATGTTCAACTGCCACCTGGGCCTCTTCAACCTTGCTCTTTTGGTAAGGTCAGTACTGGAAGGGAGGAGCATCCCCAGTTTCTACATGATGTAGGACTATGTTCATTCTTCCAAAGTCATAGGTCAAGTTCAAAAATAGGTCTGAATACTCTTCCAACAACGCTTCAATATTATGTTGTTGGTCGTCTGAGAGGTCTTTTCTGGTATTAGTACTGATTAGACTAACCAATGGTGGAGCTTCCAAGCTGAAATTCTCAAGTCCCCAAAGCTTCAGACATTGGAAGTAGCTTCCACCAGTAGTAGGCGGACATAGGCGGCAGGACTGTTTAGACCTACTATTTTGGGTTTGTCAGCAAGGTTGGCCAACAGCACTGATATAGATCCAGCAAAAGCTGGATCTAGGATCCCTCAGGCAGGTTAGCACCTCTTTTGTCGATGGGCTGTCTAGGCCTCAGACTTCCAACAGGTATCCCAAAGGGATGTTAACATGGACCCGGGTGTCATCAATTACCTGGGACTTTGGGGGTATTGTAGTCACCTTAGGTAAGTAGATTGGCATGCCTTCTTGCCCATCAACAGCAGGTGGGGGCAGTCAGACTCGGGAGCCCCTAATGTGTAAAAGAGCTGATCAATTTGGCCTTCACTCTCCAGCAAATAAGCTCAGGCTTTGACCTCAGTTTTTATAATTGCAAGGGGTCTCAAAGATCAGTGGAGCCCGATGCCCCAGTAGAGATAGGAAGCCGCCATCATAATGGAGTACTGTCAAATAGTTTTAAGATATTGAGTCCCAAGGAGCAGGTCATAGCTAGGGTTATCTAGAGAGACAGTGAGTGTGTTTACAGTGAGCTTCCCAAACTGTATCATCAGAAAGAAATAAGCCCCTATAGATTGGGTACACTGGGGCCAGCCGTGCCATACTCCATATAGTGTGGCATATTGGGAGCGATCTTAATGTGCTCCTTTAACTTGGAGGATATGACATTCACAGTGGAGCCACTGTTGACTATGGCAAGGACTGGTATTTTATGAACTCAAACTGCGACCTGGGTAACCAGACTTCCAAACTGGGGCGGCAGTGTGAGGAACATGGGAGAGTCATTAGAAGAGGAGTAAGCAGTATCAATTTCTTTATTTATAATTGGATACCAAAACTTCTTTTCTAGATACTGTAGATCCTGGTTCGTTCAAGTTTATGGAGAATTCTTGAGGCTGGGTAAGGATGTCAGCATGAAGCGCCTCATCCTTCATGCTGATGGCCCTTTTCCCGCCTCCTCAGCAAGTTGATTCCAGCAGGTCTTGGCACTGTGTCTGAAACTGTTACAGTAAGTGCATCGGGGTCAAGGATTTTTCTGGTTTTAACCACATGGACTCTAGGACGGTTAGAGGGGCCTGTGAAGGTAACCTTAGAGTGTAAAGTCGACATAGGGATCTTGTTAATGGCTTACTTGATCTCTCAAATTCAAGTAAACTCATTATTCTGTCCAATCATATGCATTTGAACCTAAGGGTAGAATTCCAACGCAGAAATGACAGCCGTAATAGCATCATCTAGGGTGATACAATTTGTAGTGACTAAGGGTTGTGATTGGGTATAAAAGCGGCTGGAAAACTCCATAAGGCTTTCTCCTTTATTCAGTCAGATACCCATGAAAGCCTGTTTTTGGTTGGTCATCGCTTGATTGCTGCCAAACTCCTGGATTAGGGATGTACGGACCTGTACTCAAGTTGTGCATTCCTTTAAATGGAGGGTCATGATCTCCTGGGAGGTGCTATCTAGGCAGGAATGGATATGCTTTACTTTCTGTCAATCAGTGGCCTCCTCCATAGAGCTCTCATATCTGTATAGGAAGGAGGCAATGCTCTCCTGGCTGGGAATGAAAATTTCTTTAAAATAGGCTAAAGGTAGTTACAAGCGGATTGGAAAGGGTGTTAACAACAGGGAAGGGCGCTGGCTCTGAGATCTCAGTTTCCGCATAGCCATGGGGGCCCTGCTGGTCTAGCCGTCATCATAGACCCTCAAGGTCCTCCTGGATATGATCCCAATCTTGGTTGAGGGAGGAAATGGAAGCCTTAATTGCGATTTGCTCCTTTAAAGATTGGATGTTGGCGCCCTGAAGGTGAATCTGGCCCTTGAGGGTGACCAAATGGGTTTCAAACCCTTAACAAGTTTGCTCCAGCCAAGAGATGCAAGTATTGGTAAGTTTGGCAAAAGTGCTTAAGTAGCCCATTTCATCTGACAGGGCGTCAATGGAGACCCTAGGGTCAAGGGGACTCCATCCACTAAGAGTTTGCATCCCTGAGCTAAATTCCAAATTTGATCACATAAGGCAGACAAGGCTGTCATCACATCCTTCCGCCATGGGTCCTCAGGGCCAGCAGTGGTGGGAGCTGAGGGATCTGGGGGCCTGGGGGGTCCACGGGGACCCTCTGGCCATTTGGGTCTTACGCGCCCTTCAGGGCTTTCAGGCCCCCTAGGACCTTCACTCCTGGCTGGGTAGTCGCAAGAGGCCAGCTCCCTATAGTGTTGTTGTAGGGTTTGTACCAGATCCTCGACTTGAAGGAGGCGTTGATTCCAAGTTGCATTGAGGAGTTGGAAGTTCTGACGCAGCTCATCCTCAACACAGCCAGAAATACCACTATCAAACACAACAATTTGATCTCGGACTTCATTGATCAGTTGTCAGTTATCAACAATGGCCTCATGGTTGTTGTGAACAAAGGAGGAGGCTGCATTATAAAAATCGATGATGTGGATGTGTAGGGCCTAAGTGAGCCTCAGTTGCCAGGAGACCTCCTGATGGTGCAACCTAACCAGTTGGAGTAGATGAAGGATAGCGGGGTGAAAAGGTTGCAGAGGTAGTGTTCAGGACCCAATGTGAGTCTGCTGCCAGCAGCTGGGCTGAGTTATAGAGGTCCCACATAATAGAGGGAATGGAAGAGGCGTGGGAATGGCTGGAGTGGGCACCCAAGGAGTAGATGCCATTTATTAGTTGTTGGACAACCTCGTTAAGGTTCTCATACTGAAGTTGGTACTGACTTACATTGATATACAGTGCATTCAAAAAGTTCTGGGACTAACGTTTTAAAGACACAACTTTACAAATAAATAAACTTTCTTTTATCATAATTTAAACGTACAACCTTTCCCTCTCTATACATATTTATATTGCTAAAACAATTGTTAAAAGGTATGCACATAGTTCCTATTTTGTATAACCATGTTTAAAACAGCTGTCGCATTCTTCTGAATTGTCTCTACTTTAACAAAAGGATAAAGCTTCAGTGCCACCTTCAGATTATAATTATCCACCCTATTCACCATATTTGGCTCTGTCTGACTTCTTTCTGTTCTCTAATCTGAAGGTGGCACTGAAGGTTCATCCTTTTGATAAAGTAGAGACAATTCAGAAGAATGTGACAGCTGGATTAAACATGGTTATACAAAATAGGAACTATGTGCATACCTTTTAACAATTGTTTTAGCAATATATGTATGTATAGAGAGGAAAAGGTTGTACGTTTAAATTATGATAAAAGAAAGCTTTATTTGTAAAGTTGTGTCTTTAAAACGTTAGTCCCAGAACTTTTTGAATGCACTGTGTAGAAGACAGAGTGAACTGGAAGGCGGCCCAGAATTCTAATATTTCAGGTTGAGTAGCTGGTATTTCATTCTTCAAGGTACTATACCATTGGCAACGCTTCTCAACTGACCAGCGGCTTAGTCTTCAGGGCTGCTAGTATTTTCCATTGTGGTAGATTTTTTCACTTGGGACAGTTCAGAGCCCCCTGTAGTGAGCACCACTTTTTAGTGCTACAGTTTTCTAGACTGTCGCTGAGGTCTGAAGGTGGCTTAGAGCTGCAAACTCACAGAAAAGGGCGAGAAGGAAGTGGAAAATTGGTTAAAATATCAAATATTATATTAAGTTTAAAAGGATTCAATATTCATAGGGTGAGTGGGGACGCGGTGCCTTAAGGATTGTCGCAGCCCCATCTGTTCAGGATCTTTCCTGATCTTCCATATTGGCCACCTCATGGGCATCATCAATGGATTTTGCCGCCCACCTGACCAAATTTGTGGAAACGCCGTCCCACGTGACTCAGGAATTGGGGAGGAGGATCCTGAAGTCAATTTCGTTTGGATAAGTTTGGGAACTGATTTGATATGGCTTGATCCAGAAGTGGGGATTTTGATTCATTTGTTATCTCAAATCCTGACACACATAATTAGCAAAGATGGAGTAAGTTCTTTAGAGCCTCAGGTACTTCCTGGTATCTAAATCCATCCTACCAGTGACCCATCAATATTATATTTGGAGACTTACAAATAGATACATCATTGTAAAAAACATCAGGAGATTGTAAAAGGTCTGCTGATCCCAAATGAGGATATTGACAGGGTTCACTTTATTGGTTCTGTGTTAGATATGGGCTTACCCACTAACCAATTGGTTTGTGCCTTTCCTAATGTTCATATCTCAGATGAACTAACCCCAAGTGAGCTTGAAATGTTCAATACTTATTAAAAACCCATAGTTATATTTTCTCCAAATCTGACACTTAATATGGCCACATGAAGGATTAGAGCCATACCATTGATGCTGGTGATGCCAGTCCTAAATGATCCAAACCCTACCAAAAATTTTTCAAAAGTCAAAGTGCAACAAATGAGGACAAAGCTCATCTGAGCTGGTAGACACTGGACACTATGTCAAATTCCTGGCTTGTATTAATGCTTGATGGTGCTGTTTGCAAGGATTTGACAATATATATGAGTAGGAGTATCCAAACTCAAAGCTGCTGTTATAAAATAGTGGGTTTTATTACTACCTACAATAAACTAAAAGACTTTAAACCTAGGAAATGAATTGGGTTATTATGTTTAATTTATTACTGGCACCGCCAAGGTCAAAAACAGAACCCTCATAATATCTTACTACTTAGTATTAAAATAATTTGAGGTTTAAAGTGCTAAATATGAGAATTCAGTTTAAGCTGAGAATAGCCAAATTTGGAAATATGGGGTTTTGACCTATCAGAGCTCTTAAAACTCGCCTTACTTCAACTTGAAGGCCGTTGGAGGGTCAATATCAGGTAGGATATATCCGTGAGTCAGGGATTTAATATATTTAACCCAATCAAAATGGGGGGAAATATCTAGCCTTATAAGACTCCCATTAAGGCTATAAATGGGGGTGATCTCAGCTTAGGTGTCTAACATAGACTACAGGTGGGAAGGAAAGGAACTTCTGAATGGATTCTATGATTCTGCCGCATTTTTGGCACAACCCAACTTCTGACAATTGAACTAATTATCTGAGGAGTGTGAATAAAAGGATTACCCCAATGTGAGGTGTTCTACCAAGGATTAGCCAGGGTTCTTTGGAAAATAATAACCTCATTTTCCTCTGATAAACTCTTCTCATAAATTGGACTTATATTTTTTCCAAAAACACCTTCTTCAAGAGTGGTAGTGGGAGAGTATAGGCGCAGGAACTGGCCATGGACCCAATTGATGGTAACTCCAGAAGCAAGGGATTTGATGGAGTACTCATCCCCTCGCTTATACATGACTATGAAAGGCTTTTTCAGATAGACCCAAGCTTTTCACTTCTAGGAGTGATTCAATTGTGATAATACAGTACCAAGTCTGATACTTGGAAGAAAGGGAAAGGAGCCCAGAGCTCATTAGCTGATTGGCCTTCTTTAGTGACAGTCTTTGCCAAATTAGTCATAGCCTCTAATTATAATTAGATGATGTGCTGGGCCAACTTCTTCATGGTTTGCTCAGAGTCTGTCCTGCCAGAGAAAGTATCTTTGGCTAATAAAGCCGCCACCCCAGGTTCTCGTCCATACAACACATAGAAAAGGGACATTTTGGGGAGGCGATGGTAGCTAATATGGTATGCCAATGAGATCACTAAATAGTTAGAGATCCCAATGAAGAGGGTCTAAATTGGCCATTTTTCGGAGTATAGAGACCAAGGTTCTGTTAACTCTTTCAATGGCACCATTTGTGGATGGGTTATTAGGGCCAGAGAAGAGTTGTTGTGCTCCCATGGAGGTGGCAAGGAGCTATACCACTCTAGAGGTGAAATTTTTCCCATTGTCACAAAGAAAACCGGGAGCAACCATGCCAAGTGAAGATGTACTGGTGTAAAAAAATGGCAGTGGCTTTGGCAGTCTGAGAGGGGAGCGCAACAGCTTCAACCATTTAGTGAAATAATCGATTATGACCAATATATATCGATTGCTACTGGTAGTTTGAGGTAGAGGACCTATTATATTTAAACTTAAGGTGTGAAAGGGTTGTTGGGGTGTAGTTGGTTGATAATGATACCGAACTTATATCTGGATTGCTTTTTATAGTTCAGACAGGCATCCAGGACTTCAGATATGGTCTCCATGATGCCTTCCTAGTAGTATCATTCTTTAATCCACTCTTAGGTTTTTTAGACTCCGCCATGTCCCAAGATAGTGTGAGACTCCAGGATTAATAGTACTTACTCTGATGGCTGGAGATAGGCAACCACTTTACCTCTACTTTCTTATATAACTTCCCACTCTCCACCTTAGTATTGCGGGAGTGCCGCACTAAAATCTTATGTTCTGGCTCTTCTTTATCAGACCACGCTTCAGGAGCCATTAGAAGATCATGTAACCTCTCAGTTTCACTATTGTCCAAGTGAAGGACGGGAAGCCTCGTCAACCCCTCAAAGTTGATCTAGCAAGTTCCCACTCAATGCTCAATTCTCATATTGTAATGCTGGAACTTCAAAGTCTAATCATCCAGATGTCCATTGGGGGCATTCATATTTTTCAACCCATATTTAAGGAGGCGTGATTGGTAACCACTTTAAATAAAGTCCTATATAAGAAGAGCCGATGGTACTTTACAGTGAGCAGGACAGCCAGTCACTCCTTATCAGTGACGCTGTATTTGCGTTCAGTCTTTGAGAGCATCTTGCCGAAGTAGAACACGGGATGATAGACCCCATGCTCAAATATTGAGCTAAGATAGCTCCAACGGCGTAATCAGAGGCATCCGTGAACAACATGAAGGGCATGCCATAGTCAGAGTGGTAGAGGATTGGCCTTTGTTGTAATAGCTCCTTCAGGGTCTCAAACGAGGCTTTTTGTTCAGCACCCCAATGGAAAGAAGTGCTTTTATACAAGAGGTGGATGAGTGGCTCACTAAGTTGGGTGAATTTAGAGATAAATTGATGGTGATACCCCATCGTGCTCATAAACACCTGGATGATGTGAAGGGTTTTGGGTGCGGCATTTTGGATATTGCTTCAACCTTGTTTTTCAGAGGATGGATACCATCTTTAGATAGCGTGATCATGGAAATTAAATCTTTTCTGGAAAAAAGTACATTTTGAAGGGCTTCAGCTTAATGTTAGATGCCCGCATGCATTAAAATGCTTCCTTTAGATGTGTGAGGTGCTCTAAAAGTTTTAGAAAAATGAAGATATCATCAGGATAGACAATCACATAGCTTAGCTTAAGATCCTGTAGAATCTAATCATCGCCCACTAAAAGTTTCAGGCGCATTGTACAACCCCTGAGGTAGCCAAGTGGGTTGGAACAGATCCACGCTGCGATAAGAGCAAACTTCACCTGATACTGTAGATAAAGGTCCCTCTGCCAGTACCTGCTAGTCTAATATATAGCGGAAAAGAATTTAGACTAGAGAGTTGGGCTAGAACGTCATTTGTATAGGGGAAAGGATGACTTCTTTTTGTGAGGTTGTTCAATTTGAGGTAGTCCATAACTACCCAATGGTATCCATTTTCTTTATTAGTAGTAGAGGGGATGACCAAGGACTTTGGGAAGGCACCAGCTACTTAGACTCCAGCAACCTTTTGAGTTCAGTCCGCATCTGTAGCTCCTCAACTTTTGATTTGCGGTAAAGTTTGGATCAGATATGGTGAGCATCCCCAACATCAATGGTACGAGTCCAACCCTTCATGTGTCCATATTAAGTATCAGATTGAGAGAAAATATCGCTATAGGACTCCAGTAAAGAGTGAACTTTTTTAATCTCTGCATGGTTAGATCAGCAGAGATATGAACAATGTGAAGAATACATAACGATTGGTCAGCTGGTAAGCCCATATCCTCCATAGACCCAATACAGTGAACTTGCTGGATGCCCTCAATGGGAATTAGCAGGCCTCTTCTATTCTCCTGATGCTTTTTTGACGACCATTTCCTTCTTGTTGAGATTTCCCAGCAGGAGATTGATAGATTGTTGAGAAGCTGGGACTCTTACGCCTGAAAAAATACTCTGGTAACCAAAGGAATAACTCTGTCAATGCTGATTCAGTGCAGCAGACAAATTGTGTAAGACTTGCATGTAAACTTGATGTCAATCACCATTTATTCACCCGCATTAATTTTAACCTTTTCAGGAGCATATAAAGGAATTCCCTCTAGAGCGTCCACTGATTGAGGCAACATCTTGGTATCTTGTCCCACTGTCGTGTAGTGAAAGTATAAGGTGGAGGAGGAGTATTCCATGGTACAAGCGTATTTTTATTAAGCTTTTCATTTTTCTTAATCGGGGGAACTTTGTAGTTAAGAAGGGCGAGATAACCCTGCTTCAAGTTAATGATCCCTTCATATTCCATCATAAACTGTGTACCAATGAGTAGATTATAGGTACTATTAGCCAAGGTCACCGCAGGGCCAAAAAGATAAGCTTACCAAATTGGATGGGCAGAGAAGAGTAGGCACCAATAGCGCAAGTCATGTTAGGACCAGCAGTTCAAAATTCTTAGGTGTAATCAAGGTCAGGGACCAGCTTTTCTTTCATGAGTTTTGTTGACACAATGTTCATCTGGGATCCGGTGTCAAGAATAGGCCTGACCTGCACTCCATTGATGACGATTTCCACCTTAGTCAAGGTTCCACCTAAGTTGGGGAGAGATCTAGTACCTCCTTCAAATGGAGAGTAGAAACAAGTATTTTGGCAGTTTCATAGTATTTCTCTTGGAAAAGATACAGGGTGTGAACACACTAAGTAGATTAAATCAGTGTGGCAATGAGCTGTTCAGTGTCACTGGAAGCGTCAATAACCTCAAAACCATTCAGCACTTGTCAAAGATAAGTTTGGCGGGGTATCCTAGCAATTTCTACTATTTCTGGATTCAGCCTGCCAGGTACCCTTACTTCAGCTGGGGCTCCTAAGCTATAATAGCCGTCATTTTTCAAAGACCACATTCAGATTTGTCATCAGGGGAGTATTGATGCACATCAGGGAGTCCATAGTACTGGGGGTAGGTTCAGGACATTCTTGGTTGCAGGAGAGGCCCTGGGGCCGCTACTTACCCTATTAACTTTTTGAGGAGGCGTTGTATTTGTCACGGCTCTACATTTTGAACTTTAAAATAGCGATTTTGGGTAGCCTCATATCTACAGGCTTGGATTAGGGGCGGCTAGAGAAGTGGTTAAGGGAGATAAGGACAGCGTCTTGAACGGACGTGAAGTTTGACCACTTGGGAAGGCCGCTCTGAAAAAGGAGGGGAGCGAGGCAAAGTGTTGGCTAACTTCAGTAGCTGACCTTTGGGAGCTGAAGATGAAGGGAAACGCTGCGCCATCACTGCCTTTATCCTCTGGCTATCTTCACACTGTGGAGGAACGTCGTGTTGCCACAGCTCTGAGGAAGCAGTTTTACAGAAGGAGACAGCCTTAGAAGAGGCTGGAGGGGCTAGTGTGAATTCTAGACTCAGAGATCCTTGCATAGTATTATATTCACTAAAGTCAGCCACCACTAGCAGAGCTCTTGGTACCACGTACATTTCATAAAGAGCGCTTGACGGAAGAGATATGCATTGCCAATGAGGGATGAGGCTCTAATCCAGCTAAGTTAGCAGCAATAGCATCATCTAAAGGAAGAATTTTTGCAAGCAATAAAGATCAGGCTTCTATATAAAACTGATCATTGAGAGATGAAATTGATTCTCCTTTTATGTAATTAAGGCACATAAAGGCCTGTTTTTCCTTTTCAAACTATAATTGGACCCAAATACTTCAAAGAGAGCGTCCTTCAAAACCGCCCAGGTTTTGAAGATGGCCATGGTTGGAACCATTATCTATTAATCCACACAACTCAATCAGGGAAATACGTACTTGTCTTTTGCTGGTCAGTTGCTCCTTCTATGACTGACTAAAAACAAAGAGGAAGGAGGCAATACTACCCTCACCATGGATAAACTTATCTTTGAGAGGTGGTTTATAAATGACAGGGAAGGCCCCCTGAGGGCCTTGAGAAGAGCGCTTCTCAAGCCTTTAAGGCGAGACAAAACACTGGCTAGTGTTGCTCTAAAGCAGCTAGCCTGGGTTGATATGCAGTGGGGAGGTTGTGAGGGTCATGTTCCCACCAAAATTTATTTTTATAATAGTTTTTGGGGTGTAAAAGCCTTTTTAGTGAACACCACTTGTCAAATTTCTGGCTTGTACTAATGCTCGCTGGTGCTAGTTGCTCAGGATTTGACAATTTACAGGAGCAGGTTATCCAAACATTCAGCTGCTGTTATAAAAAATGAGGATTTGATAATCCCTACAATAAAGTATAAGACTTTAAAACCAGGGAAAAATGGTTTATAATGGTTGTAATTTATTAATGGCTTTGTTAGTGTAAAAAAGAACTCTCTTTATATATCATTGCTTAGTATTTAATTTAAATTTGAGGCTCAAAGTGAGAGATACGAGAAATCAGTTTAAGTTGAAAATAGCTGAATTAGGTAATATGGGATTTTGACCTATCGGAGCTCTCAAAAACTCGCCTTGCTTCATCTTGACGGCTGTTGGAGACTTTAGAATCAGGTAGGATAAATCATAAAGCAGAAATTTATCACCTTTAACCCAATCAAATCAGGGGAAATATTTTCACCTTGTGGTACCCCCTCCAAGCCTATAATGAATGGTTGTTTTTGATTAAGTGCTTTAAATTAAATAGTAAGTGAGAGTGGGAGAAACATCATACTGACTCCCTTATTCTGCTGCATGTTTGGCGCAAACCAACTTCTGACAATCAAGCTATCTGGCTAAGGCGTTTAAATAAAAGATTACCCCAATTTTGGGGTTCCACTGAGAATTGGCAAGAGTTTTTGGGAAATACTAGACTCATTTATCTCTGATACACTCTTTTCATAACATCAGACTTGTTATTGTCTGACATAAACATACCATCCCAAACCCCTTGGGCATCCCCTCTCTAGCTCATAAAAAACGTTGGTCATTTCATAGTTATGGACTACCAAAATTTGAACAAACACATTAATAGAGGCAGCTGCCTATCCCACGCATCAATGATGCTCTAGCTCAACTCTCTGGCTCAAAATCTTTTTTCTGTCATAAACTGGACATTAGATACTGACAAATAAACATTTCTCCCCAAGATCAGGAGAAATGTGTTCTCGTTTGCAGTGAAGGCTTATTTCATAAAGACAATTACCAAAGGGTTATGCAATGCGCCTGCATCATGCTAATTTACCTTGGATCACATCTTATGCGATCTTAAGCTAAGTTGTATGATAGTCTATCTTGATGACATCAAAGTTTTCTTAAAACTTTCACAAGCATCTTATAGCCTAAAGGAAGTTTTTAAATGCCTCCGTGAATCTAACAATAAGTTGAAGCCTTCAAAGTACTTTTTACAAAAATAATTAGGTTTTTGGAAATACCATTTCACAAGAAAGTATTCAGTCCTTACAGGATACAGTTGTAGCTATTTCAAAGATGCCAGCACCTAAAAACCTCTGGGATATACAGGTGTTTCAGGTCATGATGGGGTATTACCATCAAAATTATCCCCAAGTTCACCCAGCTCAGTGAGCCGCTCAATCAACTGTTGGCTAAAAACTCTCCATTTTATTGGGGTGCTGAACAAACGGCCACATATAAGAAACTAAAGAAATTGCTGTAAAAACGCCCTATCTTACATCACCCCAACTACGGTAAACCCTTTAATTTGTTCACTGATGCCTCAGATTAAGCATTGAAGCCATTATGGCTCAATTGGATGATAATGATATAAATCACTCAGTCTCATATTTCAGCAAGATATTGTCAAAAGTTGAACGTAACTACAGCGTCAAGGAAAGGTGTGCTTTTCTGTCCTACTCATCGTTAAATATTGCCGCCTATTTTATATTAACTTGATCTACCTTGGTTACTGACTACGCCCTTTTAAAATGGCTACAAAACATGAAGAATCCCACTGGGTATTTAGCTCAATGGCCTTAAAACTCTAACTTTATTTTATGAACATTAAACACTGAGCTGAAACTCATCATATGAATGTTGATGTGTTGACTCAGCTGCTTATCCTTTACTTGGATAATAGTGAAACGGAGAGATTACATAATCTCCTTATAATCATGATAGCTGGAATGACGAGGATGAACCTGTTCAGAAAATGTTAGCAAGACTCCCCTGAAACACCAAGGCGGATAGTGGGAAGTTATACAAAAAGGTAGATTCAAACTGGCTGCCCTATCTTTAACCTTCAGAATAGTCATGGTGTTTATGGATGCCCATTATATATTTGGGCATAGTGAAGTGAGGAAAACATATGATTATTTAAAGTTTGGCACTATTAGGAGGGCACCATGGAATCCATTATTTAGTCCTGGATGCATGCTTAACCTGTAAAAAGAATTCCGCTTCAAGGCCAACTATCAATACCAGCCCACTACGCATCAACAATCCTTACACACAAAAGTTAGATGTGGTAGATCCCCTATCCCAGACTACCAGTGGGAATCGCTATAAATGAGTGGGAATTAATTACTTTAAAAAATAGATTAAGCTGTGGCTCTCTCAGACCAAACTGCCAAAGCCACCGCCACTTACCTACATCAGAATATTTCAAATATCATGGCTGCCCCTTGTTCTACTCTGTGATAACTGAAAATTTTTACCTCTAGAGTGGTTAAGATCTTGGTTACCTTCATGGGAGAGCACCAACCTTTCTTGGCCCATATAGCCCTTCTACAAATGGTATCATGAAATGAGGAATGGAACTTTGGTATCTATATTGCGAGAGATGGCCACTTCTGACCCACTTCACCGGTATAGGTCTTGCCTAGTGCCCTTATGGCATATCATTCAGCTATCATAAAATCCTTAAAATGTCTTCTTTAGCTTTATGTATAGATAAGAACTGGGGTACCCGCTCTCTTGGTTAAGGATGTGTTCTCTGCTAGGAATGATGATCCTGACAAAACAATGAAGAAGTTGGCCCACCACATCATCCAGCTACAGGTGGATGCTATGACTAATTTAGCAAAAACGTTCACCAAAGAGAGTTAAGCAGCTGATGAGCTCAGACCAATTCTACCCTCTTTTTTTTAAATCTCTGATTTAGTTTTATATATCATAACTGAATAATTCCCAGAAGTGAGAAGTTAGAGTCCATTTGAAAAGGTCTTTCTTTGTCACCTATAAGAGAGGCGATAAATGTTTTATCTATTATCTTTCAGCAGAGCTACTATCAACAGAGTATATGAACGTTTTTTTGCCTCTATTCTCCAACAATGTTCTTGAAGGGAGTAATGTCAGAAAATTGGGCGTTGGATTAGTAAATAAGAATATTTATGGAAAAATAGTTGGGATTTTATTAATTGAATTTTCAGTCCAAACTGCGGCAGAGTTTGGTCAGTGGGAGTAATGATCTTACTACATGTATTCATCTGGATAGCCTAGAATAAGTTAGAAAGTTATGCTGAGCCCCCAACAGAATAGACCCACTGGCTCAGAAGACCTCCTAAGCACTAACTTGAGTTTAGTACAATCCCTAAGAGAAACCAACCTTTGGATAAACCTGAAGGGGGTTATGGTGGATGCAAATATTTTATCAGCCAATCAGACATTAGGACTTCAGGTATTTGGTTGAGGTGAAAATATTTTCAAGAAAACTGTTTGGGCAAGCATGTAAATCATTTCTGCATGGGTTTATAATCCCTAATAATAGCCTAACACCCAAACTTCAGTTTTATGAGGTGGAAAGTTTTTTTTAAAGTTCTAATAGGTTAAGTTATCATATACCTAAACCTAGTTTGCCTCAGCTAATTATAAAATCTCTATTATTCTACCAATAGACTTAAGGTATCATAAATAGTGGGAGGTGTAATTTAATAAGGGGTCCCTTTTTCTACTAAGCTCAAATTTTTTAGCACTAGTTGTGCCCAACCCAAAAAGGGGGAGCCGCCACGCATCTTTATTTACAAATGGGCCAAACAAAGGGATTATTAGAAATAAAATTTTTTATTAATATGGAACCTCAGCTAATATCCTAGGAAGCCAAATCAAAAGGTGAGGAAGCTTTTGTCTGGTGCCCGCTTTAGCTGGAAGACCATGGCGGACAGCATTGGGGTGGGAGCATTAGCAACATGAGGCATAAGGAGGTATAGTTGTGGGTTTTCTTCATTTATGAGGCAAGCAGTGCCCATCGCCTTAACATAATGAGCAAGTTGATGCTCAGCAAAAGTGATAAGAGCTGGCACACGAGTGAATCACTTGAAGCACTGTGGGTTTTAGGATAATTGGGGTTAAAAATGGAAGTTTTTGCCATGTCAATGCAAGTGCAGCTCGCTCCAAAAGCGAGCTCCTCAATTTCATATTTTGCATCCTCATCAAAATCATGGAAGACTTTGGTATGGAAATACCCTCAACAAGGGGTTTCATCGCTCCATAAAGATTTTGGTGGAGGAGGGTGTTGGCTGGAGCAGCTGCTGCTTCTACAGCCATTTTGTTTATATTTTTATAATTAGGAAAACCGTTTTTAGGGCGAAAATGTGGGGATGCAAATTGGAAGGATTTACAAAAAAATCTAAAGCAAAATCTGGATTGACTTTGTATGGACGGTCACTATCATCAATCCATTTGAGGCACTTGAATGGATTTAGCTCAAACCAACACTGGGCCAGTCACCATAATTGGAGTGGTGGCCAGAGCTGATGGTTGCATACAATTGAACATGGCAGCTCAGCTGAAACTGAGTCATCTTTGACTCAGGATTTAGTAATCTGGTCAAATTCTTAAAATTTTTAAAATTTGAATTTTGATTGGGCGCCGCTTTTGAAGCAGCACCCAATCTCACTGAGGCTGAAAAAGTGGGAGGATTGAGCCCCATTTGAAGAATTGGGTCAAAGAGCCGCTGATCCAATGCTGGAAGAAGGAATGGCAGAAGCAGCAGAGGCAGAAGCCAAAGGGCACTTGCACTTTGAATGACCAAGTTCAAAGCATAAGGGACAAATGGCATGGCCGTTTTTAATGCATTCCCAGAATGGGCAATCAGGGGAGGATCTGATCACAGTGCGAGGGGAAATCATGGGGTGAGAGTTGTGACAAAATGGGCAGATTGTTGCAAAGGCGCGAGGCCCCACCAACTGATCTGCCCTGTTGAGAACCACAAACTTCAGCACGGGGTCTGCACAGTAAACAGCCAAACCCTCTGTGAGATCATGGTGGAGGCGTTCAGGGGAGAGATGGGAGGGCAACCCAGAAAACTGGACCACCGAAGTGGCTTCACTGGGAGCCAGGCTTGAACGGTGGAAATGTGAATTTTTTAAAAAATGATTTGCAGCTTGGCTGCTGCCGCTGCATAAGCTTACAAATGGAAGCTGAGATCAAAATAACCCTTAAAGGGGTGGAAGTCAATAAGTATGGTGGGTTAAAGCATGCCATGGCCATCTGGATGATTGCCGTGCTTGCATATGGGAAGAGATTCCCATATTCAACCTAGAGGATGAACCACAAATTGCTCCTTGGGAGCATCAAAGGGCTCTAGAGCACCGCCTGGGAGCTTTTGAGATGGTGGGCCAAGTTCCAAGGGGGGACATAACGCCTGGTAGCGTTGGGTTAGCTAGCAGAGCCAGCCCAGGCGCACTTCAGCGGCAGCTAAAAGATGCCAGATGGCGGTGCACCACCACCCCAAGATGGGGCAGCAGGCATAAATTGCATCAACATTGATAGTTTTGACTCAATTGTGCTGTCATTTTTTGTACTTTTTTGAATATGAATTTGGATAAAATTTAGTTATCAAAGCAAAAGAAAGATTCTGATTAATTTCTCTACTAAGCTAATATTAGTTTTATTATACCCACTTTTATTATTAAAAACTTATGTCTATTTGTGGTGTAAGTTTACCCCAGAATTTTAAGGAAAAAGAAGTCAAGAGTTTTAATACTCCTATGCTTGATCTAATGTTAAAAATTCTGTGCCTAAAGCACCTGCGAGTACCAAAATTGCCAGGATTTCAACAGATGATTACAACAAGTATTCACTGGGATAAATTATTAGGGATTAAAACCAATAATAATCTACATCTTATAATTGCTGCAACTAAGGCTAAGGATAATCAATGATCATTGTATTATAATTTCTTATAAATTATTATTTATATTATTGACAAATGATATCAAGAGTTTTAATTGGATAGGTAAACACTTGCTATTGCTTATTATCTTACCTCCTACCTTTCCTGAATTCTCTTTTTTAGTACTAATGGATTCCAACCCAAAAGGGGGAGCCACCACGCATCTTTATTCACAAATGGGCCAAACAAAGGGATTATCATAAATTGAAACATTCCTAATATAGCCCCTAAGTTATCAGCTTAGGAAGCCATATCAGTTGGCGAGGAGGCTTTGGGGAAACTTTTTTCTGGCGCTTGCTTTAGCTGGCGGACAGCATTGGGGTGGGAGCATCAGCGACATGGGGCATAAGGAGGTATAGTTTGGGGTTTTCTTCATTAATGAGGCCAACGGTGTCCATCGCCTCAACGTATTGAGCAAGTTGATGCTCAGCAAAAATGATGAGAGCTGGCACACAAGCAAATGACTTGATGCGCTGGCAGGTTTTGGAATAATTAGGGGTCAAAAAGAGAAGTTTTTCTGCATTGATGCAAGCACAGCTCACACCAAAAGCAAGCTCCTCAATTTTGTACTTCGCATCTTCCTCAAAATCATGAGGAAAATTGGGGATAGGAATACCCTAGACAAAGGGCTCCATTGCCCCATGGAGTTGCTGGCGAAGGAGGGTGTTGGCTGGGGCAGCTGCAGCTGCAACTTCCATACCTTTCCTGAATTCTCTTTCTTTCAACTTTTAGCCTCAGTATGCTAAATAGTGTGGGGCTCTATCATAATAAACTATCACTTGACTTACTACAATATTTTATATAAATTAATATCTTTGGTCTCTTCTCCAAAAAGGGTCCAGGGTTAGAACTTGGGGGGAACTTTGAACCCCTCTCTCTTAGGCCGTGCAACGTACTAAGCATACTACCTTAGACATACTGTTGAAATTGTGGGCTGGCGCCAAGTGAGCAACCAGACAAGCCAGAATTCCAACAAGTGGTGCTCATACAGGGGGCCCTTCACACCCATGAGTTCCAACCTCTACCTTGGAGAAGGGTTGGTTATGAGGTGGCTTTTATACAATGGTCCTTTTTGGCTTCAAGTTTTTACCTCTTGCTCATGCTAAGTCATCATCAGTTAAATCAGGCGGCAACAAACTTCAGTTTCTTGGTTCTCCTTTCCAACGCTGTTTAGAGATAAGAGGTTGTTCGATGACCTCTCCAATAAATTAAGAAAGTTATGAGGTTTCTCATGTGGCTCCTGAAATCAGTGATTGAGTTAATTTGGTTTGGCTGCCAATTAAGTCTAATTCCAATATTTATATTATTACTTTAAACCTATAAATTTGTACAAACTCTCTTTCTGCTTGGCATAACTTTCCGAAAAAATTAATTTCAGTAAATTAAAAGCAAACACTTAATTGCACACCAAAGTCTTGCTCCAATGTCATCAGATCCCCCACCGACTGTCCCAGCATGGGGCAGCAGTGAAACTCCCCCTCCATTTTCCATTTGACAGGAAAACGCGCTCAGACTGGCTCGCCCAGTCATTCCAAACCCTTGGGGTGATTTGTTCCTCCCAAGGATCTCAATGCCCATCTTGCCCAAACCCAAGCGGTGCCCCGCTGCCCCCTGGTGCTCCCCCAGAGCAACATGCGTTTTGGCCTTAGGGTCAGATATGGGAAATTCTCCCCTATGACGACCAAGCCGCTATCAAAATGGCTCAGGCGGTGTTGACACCAGCCTGTTTCATAGACTTCCGCCCCTATAAGGGGTACTTTGATCTCAGCTTCCCCTGTGAAGCTGATGCAGCCACTACAGCAACAGTGCCATTATTTTTAATAATATTCCCCTCCCAACAACTTGGACCCAGCTCCCAACAGACACCACCTTGGTGGTCAGTTCGCTGGTTTACCCACCCACCTCCCCCGAAGTGCTCCACCAGGAGCTGATGGAAGGTTTGGCAGCCTACGGCGCCAACCCCATCTTGCAATTTGTGGTCCTAAATGGGGCCACACGCCTCACTTGGCCTCAGGCGTATGCCACAATCAGCCCTGAATTTACAAAAATTTCTTTAGCAATTCTCCCTCATGCCACCATCCCATCTTCCTCTGACCATCCGTTCTGGGCCCACGTTGAGGGCGGACAAACAATTTGTCTATCCTGTTTTGAGTTAGATTACTTGAAATTAAATGCTCATACTCAGAAACTTCCACCAACACCAAAAGTTTGCCCGACGCCCACCAATCCACTGCCCACCCCACACCAACTCCAACATGGGGTATGATCCTACCTTCCCCTCCTCCAACGCCTGATGCTGCAGCTGCACCTGCAGCCACCAATAAGCACCCACCTTGCCCCAATGCCACAAATAATTCATCCAACCAAACATCAGATTGGATCCCAGTTTGATCCCATGCATCTGCAAACAAATCAAACAAACCTCAACTGTACGCTGATTCCCCAATCCAATTCAACCAAAATCCATGGGAATTATTGGATCAAATTGATGAATCAGGTAACGTCATTGAAGAACTGACGCTGCAACTTGAGCGGCTCTGTAATGCAGAATGGGATGCAAAATTCCCACCTTAGAAATATGTCCCACAACCTAACGCCAAAATGTTCTACAGCGACCACCAGCTTGCAGTAGAAGCAGCTGCCACACCAGATTGCTATCTGCTTCACAAATCTGCCGCTAAATCTGTGGCTGCGCTTGCAGGAGGAATACTACCCCCATCATTACCATTAATCTTACTCCACAAAGTAAGATCAACATGAAAACTTTACACAAAAACGTCACTGAAGCCATCCAGAATGTGGTAACAGTAGCACGGAATCCAAAAGCAAAAATAATTTGAACCAACATTGCCACATTTGTTAATTCCCAGACGCCCGTATCAAAGCTGAAGACGCTTTGGGCAAATACATCATTGGTATAATGATTGCTGGCAACTATTCAGAAGTTCCAGTCAAGGATATCAAACCCCATGCTGCCAATGCCCCCACACCCTTACTATCTGCCTTAACACACACCCTACTCTGGAATGAGATGGATGCGGCCAAAGACAAGCCCCCCAATCCCCCCTCCCCATCCACCATGGAGGGATAGCAGTATTCGCTGCCCACCTGGTTGGATATTTTGTTAGGTACAATTCAATCAATCCGTCCATTTTTGGTGTACCATTTGAATCGTCAGTTTTATTTTATCATGATTTTAATTTTAATTCAGTAATATCTGTCCCCTGGTTGGCTTACCTTGGTTAAATAAACTATAGTTAACCCTATAAATGATTTGACGCATATGTGCATACAAAAAATGGGGCTTAGGTAATTCTAAAATTACGTTGATGCATCCAAAAAATGGGGGTTATGTAAATCTAAAAACGCATAACATAACCCTTATTTATTGGACGCATATATGCGTTTTTAGATTTACATAACCCCCATCTTTTGGGCGCATATATGCATTTCTATATTTAATCAAGACCCCATTTTTGAACACCTATTTGCGGAAAGTCATTGAAATTAAATCTAGTAGATTTTTTAATCTAAGCTCCTCATTGAATTTATTTGAGTCATTGCCACAATTTTCTGATTCTGTTTCTCAATAAAATTATGTAAAGTTATCTTAATGATTATTAATAATAATATCTTAGCTCCTGAAGTGTGCTCGCCATTCAATTGGGATGAGCTACTTCTACCTATCAGCTGGTTCTAAAATTTCAGGGACAATCCCCAATATTTCAGAATGCTAGCAACCAATGCTGATAAACCACCTTGGACCTCTGAACCAGCGGGCAAGTGGTCAAGTCCAGGATGACCTTTCCTGAGCCTCTGAGCCATCTGTTAAGAGGTCAGGCTCAGGATCAATTAAATGGAAGAACTCTGACCATGAGATAAAAGTATAAGATGATGTAAGGACTGAGTGCACCCTAATCTCATTGTGGGATCAGTCAGAAGATTATCCTATGTGATCTGATCTTAATTTTAATTTACTGGCCAATCCCTGATGTTGGCACCTGATGCCGCTGATCTTTCCAGGGTCAATCCCTGATGCTGGCACCCAATGCTAAAGATCTTTATAGGGCCAATCCCCATTGCTGATACCTGCTGCTGCTGATCCTTCATATAGGCCATGCATTCGATTGCTCCGCAGCCTATGACCTTTCCAGCAACCACTTCCAATGGCCCCATCCTGGCTCTTGACTCCTAGCTAAGGCTTGAACGGAGTTCTGTCAGGATTCGCCCTTTTCTGGGTGTTAAGATTTTGATATTAATGGACGATAAGCCCAAAATAGCCATGGCAAATTGGCTAGAATCTGCTGATGATGATATAGAGTACACATATTTGAGCGCCTTAGATGGGGCGATATTGGGTAAGGATGGGTAATACTTGGATCACTTTCAAATAAAGCCACTAGTTGACGTTGATGCACAATGAATAATTGGTAGATCAACTCAAACTAAGGCGATTGTGAATTTAATGAATAGTAGACTCTGCTGAAATAATGAGAATATGGCAGAATAAATAGTCTAAGCAAATAGGTCAGTCTCAACCAAAGTTGCTAATATATAAGTGAGATGAGAAGATTAAAACAGGTAGTTTGTTGGTAGAAGAGAGCAAGAACAGCAAGTATTAATGTATATATTAAATTAAATAAAAGAGTATCATTGGAAAAAATGCTCCATTATTTATTATAAGTTTATTAAGTTGTCCTGAAGATGGCAATCTTTAAGTACTGTGTACTGTGTGAAGCCTCTTAATAGGAGTTGCGTCTCATTAATATTTACTTATTATGAATGCCAAATTATATTTAAATTTATTGCGGGGAAGGCTGACCATGGGATGGACACTTCCAAATATGACCCAAAAGAGACAAAACTTAGTAACAGGGAAGGCACCCCAGAGAAGTGATTCTATCTCTTGTTGCCAGCGGAAACGCCACTTATGGGGAGGGGGAGGGAACGTGTGAAGGAATTGTAGCCACAATTGAACACGTGTGGAGGAAGGGGTCTGATTTGATGAACCAAACTGGGAACCAGGAGGAGATCAGCTGTTGGTGATGCGGTGGGAGGTATCCAAACATCCACGCTTGAAAGTGGTCCACCAAATGAGGCTGGAATCTGTGGACAGCTTCTGGGAGAGTAGGGGTGGAGCCTGCGATGGCATCCAAGACAATCGTGTGGATGGTCTACATGGCGATTGCAACCACCAAAGCACGGAGGGAGGGTGGAAGGGGGAGGCCATTGATAAAGCAAACATTTCTCTTGACAGACTGAAGGGATGTGTTTGATCCTGGCCCAGCAGACGTTGAACTTCGCGCCATATCACTTTAGAGGTAGGACACTTCTCCAGGCGGTGGAACAGCGTTCCATACTGGCCACACACGACGCAGGATGAGTGTAAAGCGTTAGAGCGCTCAGCTGTATGGTACATCCGCCTCAGGCAGCGCCACACATGGGAACGGATTTGAGGCTGCAACAGGGGATGGTGTGCGTATTTCCAGATAGTTTTTTGGGTCTCAATGGAGTAAGGGATGTCCATCATGTCCAGGTAATTCACCCTGGATAGGACATGGGGCCGTGTGGGGATCACGCCATCATGGATGGGTAGCCCCTGTACCTCTTGTGTGAACTGAGGTGAGGGGCGGCCTCTTCGGGTAGTATGTCCACTAATATGAATTATCCACTCAGCGCTCAGCATGGAGAGGAGGATTCGTTTGTAGTGGGTTTTGGTACCGTGAGGACCTGTGGCCGATGGGTGTGAAGCCAGGTATTTCATCAGGGAGTGGGGGTTTGATGGATTGTTGAGGCCCAAGGCGCGGGAGAAGTTGGAGCAGGCTGCGCGGGACCAGTGTTGGGAGGGGAGTGTAGGAGCAGTGACGGCCGCGATCCAGGTGCCCGGGATCTTGGCAGCATGGGCTTTGAAGTCAAGCAGGCCCATGCCACCATGATGATGAGGGCCAAACATGACTTCTAACTGTACTGGTGGAGGGCGGCCTGACCATAGCCATCCTTGCAGCAGGGCATGCAAGGATTTGAAGAAGCTTGGGGAGAAAAAGATGGCGTGGGATCCAAACCAGACTTTGGAGAGGGGCATAGAGTTGGCCAAAACGACCCTACCAGTAAGGGAAGTAGAGTGGGCTCTGAGGGAGGCGATGCGCTTCGTCACGTTGTCTAGAATACAACTCTCCATTACTGCTGATGCGTATCCGCCTGCCTCCACCCACATGCCCAGATGGCGGACTGGCCCTATGGTAGGGCGTGGCACAAAGGGGAGCATCAGTGGGGCGGTGTGGGGTGAGCTGGGAGGGCGAGCGCGTGTGTGAGCAGATAGGCCGGGCTGGGCTCTGGTTGCAGGGGCCCAGCAGTTTTGATACCGACCAAAGAGGATGATTTCAGTTTTGGAGGCGTTCAGTGCAGCGTTACTTAACTGGGATTACTCCTGGATGAGAGCTTCAAGTGCACGTGCATCTTTATTATTAGACACCCCAACCACACAGTCATCTGCAAACGCCATCATCTTGACTGGGGCTTGGCCTGGTACATGGACCCCGGTGAGTTGAGCATTCACATTTTGCAGTAGTGGGTCAAGGCTGAAGTTGTATAAGAGTGGGCTAAGGGGGTCTCCTTGTCGCAAGCCCCTTTGAGGGCGGACTACTTCGATTTAGGAAGCCAGGGCCACGTACTGCCATTGTTGCAGATTCCGTGAGCAGCATCACCCAGTTGATGAAGTGAGGGGGTAAGCAGAATTGATGGAGGCAGGCCCTGAGGTATTCCCAGTTTGCTCTATCATAGGCCTTCTGTTGGTCCAATAATGCCAGTGCCCCAGAGGCTGTGGACTGGCACGCGTTGGCCACAGAGTGCACGTTGTCCCAAATCGACCTTCTAGGTATGAAAACAAATTGTTCTGGGGAGATGGTGGCAGATGCTACAATCCCTAAATGGTTAGCCATGATTTTTGTTAAAATTTTTGTATCCGTGTTAGTTAAAGAAATGGGGCGCCAGTTGGCTAAGTCTAGCTTGTCCCCTTTCTTAAAGAGTGTGACGGTGAAGGCCTCTTGTCCTCCTGGTAGGAGGCGCGTTTCCAGAAGGCTCTGGTTAAGTGAGGCAAGCAGTAGTGGGGATATATATTTAAAGTTATTTTTGTAGAATTCATATGGAATGCCATCTGGGCCTGGGCATTTTCAGTTTGGTGCACCACGAATGGCTGTCCATAATTCGTTTGGAGTAAATTAAATTCATTATTTCTGGGTATCGGGAAATGGTGCAGATGTGGGCTCAGTCGGGAAATTCTGCCACTTCAGCAGGCTGAATTGGATTGAATTGGTACAACTTGGAGTAATACTTTTGTGTTTCAATTGCCACTTCAGCTGGCGTATCCACAATGGAATCATCCGATCTTCGCACCTGTTTGCAGGTCACGCTCTGGCATGGTGCAAATTTTTTTTTAAAAAATATGTGGTGCACTTGTCGCCTTTTGTAATGCATTTGGCCCTGTACTGAACACAAACCCAATGTTTGTGTTGCCTTTCAAGCGCGTTGAGGTGGGCGGCTGCCTCCACCCACTTCTGTCCCCATGCAGAGCTGTATCCCATAGCCGAGATGTTGGACTCCAGGTGTGCCAACTCTGCCAGAGCGCGAAAAATGACAACTGATGTGGCTTGTGAGCGTCTGGAGGAGAGGTGGTGAGAGTGTCAGATGGTATCTTATTTGAAAGTTGCCCATGTGAAAATGGGTCTGCGCAAAACAGTGCAACAAACTCTTTTGCCAAAGTTGCTGATTTCACCCATGTGGAAAATCCTGGCAACGCGAGCTCGGGGGGCGGATTTTGCACCAATGTGGGGCCTTAGCAGCTGTGACAGGTAGGTGGTAGGTTATTGAGACAAGTTGATGGTCGGAGAATTCCATTTTTGTTGTTTTAAAGTGGGATATGTGGGGTTGGAATTTTGCCAGCATAAGGATAAGGTTGATGTGGGACATGGACCTTAATTTGCCATTGTGGACGTGGGGGCGCATCATGTTTTTGAGCAGCGGGGCATGCTGCGGCAGTGCATCCAATAACCCAAGGGTGGCCTTTAGAACGCGAAGTTCAACGTGGCCCTGGGGGGCATGGGAGGAGGAAGGCCACCAGTCTGTTGGAGTGTTTAGCCAACAGTTCATGTTGCTGACTACAAAAGGGTCTGGTGGTAGCGGGAGGGATTTGACCAATGAGAAAAATTCCTGACGCTCTCGTGCACCATTTGGGACATAGATGTTAATGATAGCATGTACCACATTGGCCCACAAGAAAGTGACAATGAGGACTCAGCCATTGAGGAAGGTTTCCAACAATAAAAATTTAAAAAAATTATTTTTCTGAATTAGCACCCCACAATGCTTCAGCCAAAAGGATAGGGATGGGAGGAGCATTGTTTTCCAAGCTTCCACGGAACCTCGCAGACAGTGGGACTCCTGGATGGCCAGGATATCCACGGGTAAGTTTTGTTGTAAAAAACTCAGTTTCCTAGCCCAGGATGGCAAGGCCTTGAGTCCAGCGATATTCAACGTCCCTAAAGTGAATGTTTCCCCCATTATACCTTAGGTGCAAGGGGGTGGGCACCTGGGCCCACTAACCTCCTCTAGATCCCCACGGGCCTTCACAGCAGCGCGGGTGTTTGCAGCAACACTATCATTAATTTTGTTGATTCTAGCAGAAATGTTTGCTTTGGCTTTTGCCTTCACTTTTTGTTTCCCCAACGTCAGATGAATTTTTTGCAGTGCGGATGAGTTTGGTGCACTGTTGAGCAGGTCAAAATTTTTTCAGGTAGGATGGGCCCCAAGTTGGTTTCAACTGGAGCTTGGTTGCAATGATTGGGTGAGATTTAATCCCCCATTGGATCCTTAGATTGAGTGGCCCGCTCAGCATGGGCTTCCCAATCTGATTGGTTGATGGATTCCCAAGTTGCTTCCACCGCGAAGGTTTCCATGTCCTCCTGGCATTGTGAGTGTGGGATAGCAGTGGTGGCTTTGGCCGCTTCCTTGGCCATGGCCCTGCGGGCCTGCTTGGCCTTCTTCCGCTCTTGTGGGGAAATAGGCTTTATCAGTAGGTAGCAACCTTGTGCTCCCCACGGGAAAGCCTCTTTGGTGCTTACAGTTGGTTCGTAGTGCGCCTCTCCACTGGCCATGGCCGCTGAGGGGTGCTCTTGGAATGTGACGCCCTCCTTGGTGGGGCATGCATGTGCCTTATGGCTGAACGCGTCACAGTGGGTGCAGTGGGGGGCGCGCTGTCCACGGTTACCCAGAAAGGGTGGGTGGTATGCCCTTCAATATTAATAAAAGTGGAGTGCAGGATCTGGGTTAGGTCCTTCGCGATCTCCTCAGTTGGGGTCAGAATTACGATGGCTTTGCTGGTGCACAGGTGCGGCATCAGCGTAAAGCGTTGCATTTAAGAAGATTGTATTTCGCCATAGATGGCGAGAACATCTTTCAGGTGTTACTCCAAAATGTCTTATTTTCCGTAGTAGGCAAAAAGTTGAACGTGAGGAAAATTTGGTTGGATTTTGTCCATCTGGTGCATTTTGTTTTGACGACCCATTGCCTTTGGGGAGGTCAATCACTACGTGCACTGCAGCAGCCTCATCTGCTGCCTCTTTGCTTTTGAAACCTATTTCCAGCCAACCGCATGACATGGAGTGAGGTGCGATGTACACCACAGTCAGGAAAAAGGTGTGCACATCCCCACAAAATTTTCCCATAAAGCTGTTTGTTGAATGTCCAGAAACACGCGGACTCCATATTCCACTGACAAAAGTGGCTGGGAGTGCGGCGTATTGATGTACTGGTTGCATTGTGCTTGCCAAGCAAGGATTTCTGGGGAAATAGTGACCGCCGGTTTTTTAAAAAAATTTTCTATTCCACCAGTTTCTCCAGGGCGTTTTCAAACGTTTGAGGCCGCAGGCCTCCCACCTGCTCCTCTTACCTTACTTGCCCAACTGCTCCCTGACATGGGCGCAGACTAATCACCTCTATAAGATTATCAAACTAGATTCATACTTGAATTGAATAGGTTGCAAAAGTGATTGCAATGAGAGAGAAAAGTTTTATGAATGCCAAATTATACTTCTCTTTTTTTAGCACTAGTGGTGCCCAACCCAAAATGGGGAGCCGCCATACATCTTTACTGCAAACGGGTAAAACAAAGGGATTATTAGAAATAAAAAAATCCTAATATGACGCCTCAGCTAACAGCCTAGGAAGCCATATAAGAATGGGAGGAAGCTTTTGGGAAACTTTTGTCTGGAACTTGTTTTAGCTGATGGACCAAGCGGACAGCATTGGGTTGGGAGCATCAGTGACATAGGGCATAAGGAAGTATAGTTGTGGATTTTCTTTGTTTATGAAGCCAGCAGTGTCCATCGCCTCAACGTATTGAGCAAGTTGATGCACACCAAGTTTATGCTTCTCATTTTATTTATTTAGAGGTACGCCGACCAGGGGATGGACAGTACCAAACACAACACTCAAAATGACAAAACAAAACTACTAACCAGGTGGGAAGCAGAAACTGCTAACCCACCATGGCAGAGGGTGAGGAGGGGTCAGGGGGTTGGTTTTCAGAAAGACCCACCTCGATCAAGGGATGTTGGTTACAGTACCAGATCAGAGCAGAGAGCCAGGGCGTTGGGGCATACGCATAGTGGGGGTTGAGGTCAGCATAGAAGGAGTTTTCCTCTTCCGCATCAAGATAATGATGGGAAAGTGTTACAACAAAAGCTGCGAGGAGAACTTCAGCTTCTTTGCGGGCTTCAGGAAGTTGGGTGAAAAGGGAGATACTGTGGCGGGTGATTTTGGCTGAGGGGTTGAATGAAGCAATCATTGCGACATTCATAACAGCAACTTCAGTATCATCAAATAGTTTTGAGAGGTCACTGCAGGGAGATTCAGGGAAGTTGGGGGGAAGAAGAGGGTGGGCAGGCCGTGCTGGGGCCGAGCCACTGACTGGGCCACCGCGGTGCATAGTTTTGGGCAATGAGGAGAGGCCACCGCAGCTAAGGCGAGCTGGTGATCACTTTGAAAGGGGACTGTATTGGGCAGAGGAGCGAAATGGTGAGGGGTAGGGGTTTCATCAAAGTCAGGAAGGAAAAATTCTGCCCAACCATAATCGCCTTGGCAGAGAGGTTGACCTGTATGCTTACTAAAGATGACATTACCTGATTTGTCAGTTTCAGCCAATAGATCCCATGGATTTTGGTTCACTGGAATAGTGGCGTTCGAATTTGGGTGGGTAAATTTGGGCGAAAAAGGCAGCTGCTTGGGTGCCAATGGTGGTCCAAGCATTGCTCTGATTGGCTGGATTAGGTTTAGGTGGGAGAGTGAGGCTGGAGGTTTTGGGGGGGCTGATTTTCCATGTGGGCCCACTGAACAAGATTGGAGGGTAGGAGGGGGCAGCAAAGCGCCCCATACTGAACCTCCAGAAGGAGGCTCAGAAGCCACAGCAGCGGACTTGGCCTGAGGGCACGCTCTTTTTGCATGGTCGAGACCAAAGCAGAGGGAACAAATCTGCCTACCATTTATCAACCCGAGCCCAAAAGAAATGATCAGGCGCTGCAGCCACGCTAGTGCGGGGTGGGATTTGTTGGGCTATGGTAGGGTGATGTGGTAAGATGGTGGCTGTTGCCCGAGGAGCAGCAAGGCACTCCGCACCAGATGGAATGGCAAAGATGAGGTTGGGCTGAGTGCCATAAGCCATGAGCCCCGCGACCAACTGGTCATACAAAACCTGGGGTGGAAGGTGGGATGGGAGATTTGCAAAGGATACCACCAGCGTGGTGTCTGAAGGGAGGCGAGTACAGGTTGTGGGAATGGGTTTTTTTATAAATTAGAGGAGTTTGAGCTGCCGCTTCAGCATCCTCCTAAGATTGGAACCCAACATCAAAGTAGCCCTTAAAAGGGCGGAAGTCTATAAAGCCAGCTGGCGCAAAGGCCACAGTGGCTAGCTCAATTATTGCCTTATTGGCATATGGGAACAAACGCCCATAGTCCACTCTGAGGCAATAGCGAATGGCAGAGCGAGGGAGAGCGAGAAGTGTGGACGCGCGCCAGGTGGAGCGCTAAGTCCCGTGTGGGGACAAAACGGTTGGAAGCAGTGGGCGGACTGTTTGAGCCCGTCTGAACGCGCTTGCCTGCGGGGTGGAAAACGCTAGGTGGGGGTGCACTGCTGCCCCACACTGGGGTGGCAGGCGGCGGAGCCAAGGACATCAAAGAATAGGTTTGGGCAGATGCCTGTGGATAAATAAAACTTTAAATTTAAATTCTCTCAAAAGTGACTTTGAGTGGTAAAAGAAAGTTTAAGTTTATGCTTCTCATTAACTTGAGTTGAAAAAATTTGAAGATCCATGGATAATCCCTGATAGACTTATAATTATATCAATTACTTGCAATTTATAACAAAGATAAGCAGTTAATTATACTAGATAATATGTATCATTTTGACGCCGCAATTGAAGCTGAGGATGTCAAAAACAGTTGTATATTAATCCAGGTTCACGGTAGAACGCCATTTGACGCCAATGATCAATCATATATATTTAAGGATTACTGATGACTTACGCCAAGGATAATATTATATCGCTGGTGGAATGCCGAGGTTTACAATAGTAGAGCGAATGATGACCATTCTGCCGCCTAAGGTTATGAAATACTAGTGACTAAAGGCTGAAGATGTTCAATGATGTTTACAATATGTATTTACTGGTCTAAACGACTGGGTTTAAGATCCCAATAATGAATTGAATTGTATGATTACTGGCAACTATAGCTGAGGACAATTGATTATTAATGTATTATTATTTCTTAAGAATTATTATTAGGTTTATCAGCAACTGATGTTGAGTGTTTCACTAGGTTAGGCATTCACTTGTAATCGCTTAGTATTTACCTCATGCCTTCATGAATTCTCTTTCTTCCCATTTTGAACTCCAGTACTTTAAATATTGTGGAGAATATTTTAATGAACGATCACTTAACTTACAAGTAATTTAATGTTAATTAATATTTAATCCCTTTAACTAATAAGGGTACAGGATGTGATCTTAGGGGGAACTTTTTCCTCATTCATAGGCCGCATGACATACTAAGCATATCACATGTAAAATGTGAGCTATTAAAACTCAAATTCCTCCTTTGGAATGAGCACTAATATGTAACTTAGGTCCTTGCTCTACTAGTATTATAACTCCTTTTAGCTCTCAAGATTTTCTAGCACATGTTCAATATATGTACAGCCAATAATCGTTGACAAATATTATAAATTTGGGTAATTAGTACAGGTTTAAAGATTAGTATACCGTTGAATAGTTCATGACCAATTATTTCTCCTTCTCTGGATTATCCTTTGAACAGGTACAACGATCCTTCAACCCACCGGTGAAGGTAATCAATAAACTCTCCAGATAACAAGGGAACTTTTCTCCCCTCAACTCCTCCTCAGAGCTGGCAACTTCTGAACAACAGCAGAACTTAACCCACTTGTAGCAGGTTCAGAGTTTATAAAGGGAAAATCTACTCTTAAAACTTGACTACCAATTCTGCCTTAGAGGTCTTTCCTTAGATTATCCAGAAATTCTAGTTCAGTGGCCTTCTTAGTGAACTTATATACCTTTCTCCTCTAGAATTTAAACTAAAACTAGTTTCAGAGGTTCTTCCCTTGATGCAGGAACCACGGAGCACGCCAGATAATTAAATAAAGAGAAAAAATATCTTAAAACAAATATATTCTATAAAGCGTCTACTTTATTAAATATTTTTCAAGGAAACATATATGAAATTTGGCGCCCAACTCTTCGCTTGCGCCTCACTGAGAAACAGCAGCCATTTTCAATGAATTCACCCTCCAGGGTAGCGTGAAATGATTATCTTCTTCATCAGGTTTGTTAGGTTTCATCCCCTACTTAAATGCACCATTTTCTGGATTGCAATGAAGAATGAGTTCAACGCCTTCATTCAACCCCAGCGATTTACCCTTATCATGTTAGCAACCTGTTTAGGTAATGGGATTTTTGCCATAGCCGCAAGTTGCAATACCCGAAAGGTTAAATCCCCAGTTGCTACCACAGGAGGCATCACGCCTAGAAACTAATAAATCCTTTAGCTGATCAGCAATAAATCCCAATTGACTCTTACAAGCCAATTACATTATCATTGTAATTATTGACAACCTTATTGCTTGTTTATTGTTGGTGACAATCCCCAACAAAACACTATTGATCTGGAGAATCAAAACCCAGTGGATTAATAATTATTTTTTGAGATAATTCGCTGAACAATAGCTATTGCATATAAAATGATAACTCCCATACCCACTAGAGGGCCTCAACTCCTAGAAGATAAGCAGACATATAATTATGGTCAGATGGGATAACATGGTCGTAATTAAAATCCCAACATATCCACACACTTGACCAGATTATCCATCAGAAGATAAAAACTTCATAGATTGATGCTGCTTCAGCCCATGGTCATGTTTTGGCCATCATACTTGGTGTTAACTTTTTGGCGGATATGGCTTATTTCTGATGAACAAGTTGCGCAGGGTTTAGCCCACTGAGAAATGGCTAAATGATATGGAGATCGTTGGACCCTCAATTAAATGTAATGAATTTATATATAAAAATATGAGGCAATCGCCCCAGCTTCGCTCCTATTTATTTTTAATATAATTGAACTGGCAGACCTTCTCTGCTTCCGCTCTCTACTTATTCCTACTCACTTCTTCTTTCTTCTACTAAAAACCTCTACCTCTTTCTCTTTCTCGCTCAACCTGTAACCCTCAGTATCTCTTGATGGATTTGACACATTTTGCTTAGTAATTCTCAATTCTCTATCAATGTAGACTTCATTTGACCCTTGAGGCTTCAACGGAATTTCCTCAATTACTTAACCCTAATTGATTTGATCAATTCACCAAGCATTGCTATAACCTATTACTCGCCCTTGGAGCTTGCTTTGCATCTAATTAATGATTCACCGGAACACTAGCTTATCACCCAGTCATATTGAAATCTCAACACTTGGATACAACTTCATCGGAGCATGGTCTTCCATGCACTCAATGCTTATTTCCTGTTCAGCATCACAACTCCTTTTCTATGTTTTTACCCTCTGCAACCTCCTCAGAGTGCGGTTTCCATGGCCTCATGACATGGCAGACTAATTTTGTTGTTCATTTCAGCAGTAAATTATGGAAAACTGTATTTCCAAGGTCAGACTTTTTGATACTTTATTATTTAAGGATATCTTTGGGCAACTTCACCAATTATTTTGTCCCTGTACTCCCCAAGGTTGCTCTCTCCATTTTAAATCAAAGCATATTATCTCTTTTTTCATAGGGACTACTTGTGGCGGATCTATTTCAGCCTGTCTTAATCCCACTGATGCTCTTTTCTTCTAAGCGCATGGGACTTCTTCCCAGCGGACCCAGTTACAACCCAAGCTGGTCCTAACACTACAACGGTCTTCTCCGTCATAACTCATACCCCTTCTTATCCTTAGCAGGTGGGACTACCGCCAATGCATTTTCTCATGGCAAAAATAAAAATGATTTTTGAATACTTTTTGTTATACATTTTTTTCTTTTTATATCTTTTTCTTATATCTTTTTTAGTTTTTTCTTTATAAAGGGACTCAATCTATAAATAAGTTCAGAGGTCATTTTTCATTTTTCTGGATCAGAGGTTTATTTTAAACTTACCAGAAATCATGGTTCAGAGGCTATTTAAGACTTAACCAACTATTTCAGTTCATTGGTCCCTATTTGGACTTGACCATCTCTTAGTTCAGAGGTCCCCCTGTGACTTGATTAACACACCAAGACGTACATAAATTCTTTTGGTTTAGTGGTCCTCTGGAAACATTTCAATTTATCTTTTTGATACAATAATTTAGTTTTTTTAGAATTTACCTTCTTCACTATACAACCAGCAGAACGGTTTCTTCACATAAAGGCAGCACTCACCGACTTGGCAATACTCTCAAATGGTCCCATTCATTGGGCCTTCATCCCCAAATTGTCATTCTTTCAGAAGGTCCTAAGTTCATTTCATATTTGGCAACTGGATCTTGAGTCCTCGTATATCACAAATTGTGAATTCATGCTAATTGTTAGTTCCATTTTGATTTCTCTGATCACAGTTTTCCTTAAAATGATTTTGGCATCCATCACCATCCTTAACGTTTAAAGTATTCCCGCCAATGGATCTGGAAATTATCCTCCAATTATGCAGATTGATATAATAACGTTAACTTCATCTAATTTTAACTTAAAGTGATTATCCTCATTCTGGAAGTTTTGAATTAAACTTCCAATGTAGCTGGTTTTCTCTCAAAGTTGCTTTGAGTGGATTCTCAAAAAAGTGATAAATTAAAGTAAAAACAGGTATTAATTCTAACTAATTTTAATGGAAGAAAGGAATATTTGTATGATTTGTAACGGTTCAGGATCTGTTTGATCTAATTAATCGTTGAGCAATTGTATCTTCTATCCCTTGATTGGGATGAGACTAATTTTTCTTATTAGCTTAATAAATTGAGATAGATTACTCTCTCCTTCTGATAGTGTCAGTAGAATTGATAAAGTAGACTTTTATTGGTGTATCCCCCCTTTAGGTTGGGACCACCTAGTGCTAAAAAATAAAGTAGACTTTTCAGAATCAAGAGAATTCAGAGAAATCCCAACACTTCCCCCCTCAAGCTTCAATTGTGGAGGAGGGCAAATTCTTTAAAAAATCTAGGATGAATTCTATTTATCTTTATATCAGTATCCACATGAACAATCGAGTATTATAGCCCTTTCAAAAATAACTTGATATGGTCCAGACCAGTTGGATCCTAACTTCTCAGTACATCCACCAGGTCAAGAGTGATAATACATAACACAATCCCCAATCTAATACTCAGGTAAGACAGTTTTAAGATGATTGCTTCTTTGGGTCTCCTTTTGAGTAGTTATTTCAATTGATTTCATGGCTTGAGCTTGAAGACAAATAATTTAATCATCCAGATTTCTCATAACTAATTCAGAGTTTTTGGGTATACTTTCTTCAATTAAGGCTTGAATACTAGAAGGGACGGAGGGATCTCGCCCATATATGCATTTGAAAGGCGACATCTTAATGATCCAATGATAACTTATTCAATAAGCAAATAAGGCACTAGGCAAATAGAAGTTTCATTGAGAGGGATCAGTAGAAGCCATATTCCTTAAAATTGAGACTAGAGTTCCTTTGACTTGTTTGATGACTCCGTTCATATATGGATTGTAAGGAACAACAAATCATGTGGTAGTATTAAATAACTTGGATAATTCTTGTAATATTTGGGAGGTAAAATTAGTCCTATTGTCAGAAATAAGGAGTTTTGGGACACCCATGTTGGGGGATGATGTGTTGGTAAAGGAACAGCGCAGTAGTTTTAGCAGAAGGGGTGGCAATGGAAATGGCCCAACCATTTAGTGAGGAGATTGACTGCCATCATAATTTACTGATGGTCATGTAATCCCTATAAAAAAGGGCCTACAACATCAATGCTTACCACTTCAAACGCTTTTGTTGGGGGAACAACTTGATGTTGATAAGTAGGGTTGGTGGCTCCATGGCTTTTACAAATAAAACATGAGTTAAGGGTCTCACAAATGAATTCAGTCATGTCATTTCAATAATATCGAGTTTTCAACAATTCTTGAGTCTTCTTTAATCCTCTCTGACCTGCTTGTTCATGTCCCTTTATAATAGCATGAAATCTAGTATTTGGGTGTAAAAAGGTAATCATTTGGGACCATCTAGTACTAAAAAAAGGTAATCATTTGGATGGCAGTTGCGGCTGCAGCTGCCCCGTCCAACACCCTCCTCCATCAGCAACTCCATGGGGAAATGGAGCCCCTTATCGAGGGTATTTCTATCCCCAACTTTCCTCATAATTTTGAGGAAGATGCAAAGTATGAAATTGAGGAGCTTGCTTTCAGTGCGAGCCACGCTTACACCAATGCAGCATAAACTTCTCTTTTCAACCCCAATTATCCCCAAACCCAATGGCGCATCAAGTCATTTACATGTGTGCCGGCTCTCATCAATTTTGCTGAGCATCAACTTGCTCAATATGTTGAGCCAATGTACACCGCTGGCCTCATTAATGAAGAAAACCCCCAATTAAACCTCCTTATCCTCATGTTGCTGATGCTCCCACCCCAATTATGTCTGCCATGGTCTGCCAGCTAAAGCAGGTGCCGGACAAAAGTTTCCTCAAAGCCTCCTCGCCATCTGATATGGCTTCCTAGGCTGATAACCTAGGGATATATTAGGAGTTTTTAATTTATGATAATCTCTTTGTTTGGCCCATTTTGCGAATAAAGATGCGTGGCGGCTCCCCCTTTTGGGTTGGGATCCATTAGTACTAAAAAAGGTAACCATTTGGACTTGGCCTGTTTATACAAGGCTCCATCCAAATCATGGTATCTTTGGTAATGTTATTTAAAAAGGCTCAATCCTCTTCGTATTCTTGATCCCACAATTCTGGCCGTCCAATCAGATTATTTAAGCGGTCTTCCTTTCCCAGATCTAAGGTCAGTATAGGTAGTTGGGACAAAACATCAGCATTTTTTGTTTAATACCCAAATGATGCACAAATGAAAAATTGTAATTTTGTAATCTTAGAGCCCAATGGGCCAATCTCCCACCAGGATCCTTCATATTTTGCAAACATCTTAAAGAAGGATGGTTGGTAATAAAGTTAAAGTGATTACTATATAGGAAAGGATGGAAGTGCTTAATAACTAAAATCACTGCCAAGCACTCCCGCTCTGATACAAAGTAGTTTCTTTCAGCCTTGGAAATAGTTTTTTTGTAGAATGCGACGAGATGATCATTTTTATTTGTGTCACATTGGGATAAAATTGCTCCAATAGCAAAATTACTAACATTGGTGTGCAAGAAAAACAGCTTATTGAATCGAGGATGAACCAAAACAGGTGACCTAGTCAAAGCCATTCATAGTGAATTGAACGATTGTTACTGAGATGAACTTCACTCAAATGGCACCCCTTTTTGTAATAGATGGAATAACGGTTCAGCCATATCAGGAAACTTGGGTATAAATTGCCAATAATACCCAACCATGCTGAGAAAAACTTGGATATCCTGCAGGGAGGTTGGAGCAGGCATTCATTGAATAGCTTGAACTTTGAATGAGAGGGTTTAAATCCCATTAGCAGATACCTGATGTCTTAGGAATTTCATTTCATTCTGAAAGAATGACCATTTGGAAGGTTTGAGCTTTAGGGAAGAGTTTCAAATTTGCTTAAAGACTTCTTTTATATGACCCAAATGTTCATTAAATGCTTTGGAAAACATGGTAATATCATCCATATATACCAAAACACAGGTAGTTTTAAATCTCGTAACATTCCATCCATGGCCCGTTGAAAAGTTGTTGGCATGTTGCTCAATCCTTGTGGCATGTGGGTTGGTTAAAATAGACTTTCACTGGATATTAAGGCACACTTAGCTAGATCTTCCAGGGATAATTCAATTTGTCAGTACCCACTGGATAAATCCATTGCAGAAAAATAAGTCAAACCAGCCAACGGTTGAAGAGAGTTGACAATTTGAGGTAATGAATAACTATCTTGACAAGTAATATCATTCAATCTATGATAATCTATAACCACACAATGAGAACCATCTTTAGATAATTTAAAGCAATGGAGAGGCCCAAGGACTATTGGAGGGTTTCAATAATCCAGCCTCCAATAATTGTTGCAGTTCTTTGGTGACTTGGGCTTCTTCCACTTTAGATTTACGATAGGGTTTACCCAAATGGAAGATGATTGTCAGTTTCAATAGAATGTTTTACCCTTTCATTTTTACAAGTTCATAATTATGTTTGGCAAAATTGTTGGAGTATTATTTTAATAATTGAAGTACTTTTCTCTCCTGATCATTAGTGAGGTGTTTTCCAATTGCAGGCCCCACCGTAAGAATTTGCTGATCACTTTCTAACCCAAAGTCATGTAAGCTTCCAAAAGGTTTAACATCATAGATTTGAGATAAGGGTAATAACTTGACATAAGCAATGGGATGGTTCTGATATACCATTTTTTGGTTCATCGTTAAGGTTTGCCAATAAAACAGATAACAAACCAGAATAAACATAATCCAACATTCTAGGGCAAGGCAAGATTTCTTTAGCAAAAGGGTTTGAAAATGCCTTGGAATTGTAAAAAATGTCCTTTAGGAATAGAAAAATGCAATGAGGTAATACTAATTACCTGCAATTTAGGTGGAATAACTAGTTTCTCAGGGGAGAAAATAGGCATCCCTTCCTTGATATCTGCTGAAGGAGGGGGTAATTTTACACGTGGGTCTCTAACATGATATAAAATAGAATAAGATTTTTTAGACCCTTTAACAGACACAACTGAGATTTGGTATGAACAGATTTGGATAACAGTAAAGGAACTCTATACCCCAAAAGGGAAAGTGATGAATCAGGATAGTTAATAACTGCATCAAATTTTCTCAAAAATTGAGTCCCCAAAAGCAGGTCATAACTTAAATTATCGAGGACAATAGCTGGAATCATAAAAGTTAGCTTCCCAATCTTTAGAAGTGCCAAAAAAGCTCCAATTGACCGAGTACTCTGAGGTCCCACAGTACCATATTTTTCAAAATGAAATTTCAGGAATTAACTTGATTCGCTTAGTAAATTTTGATAAGACAACATTAACAGGGGTCCAGTATCAATGATGGCCTTAGCATTGACCTGAATTACTCAAAAATCAATGCGGGTAATGGTGCTTCTAAACAAGAGGATAAAGCCAACAAGGAGGGCAAGGAATAAGAGGAATGTTCATCTTTATTATACTCCATGGACTTTGAAGTTCTTGTTGCATACTCATATCATTATTAATGTGGAGAACCTTATTGTGTTTACCTTTTCTTTTTCTCATCAGCTTCTTTTTTATAACAACAATCCTCATTATGGAAATATCAATGACAGTAGTTCCATTAACCGCTCTAGTATTCTCAGGCACAGTGTAAACTCTAGGTTGACTAGGTCTTGAAGAATCATAAACTTGGGGATTTTCAGAAAATTGAGGAGGCTATTCCAGCAAGGCCTCCTTGATGTCTAATATACTTCTGAAATTCTTCTTTATGCTAAAAAGATAAACTTGCATCTGAGTCCTAGAAGCAAAAGCAGACATGACTGCAGTAATCGCATAATCCAAATTTAACTTACCACAAGCTACCAAAGATTGAGCTTCCCAATAGAACCAATGAGCAAAATATTTGATAGATTCATTCCAATGGGGCTGTATACCCATAAAAGCCTGTTTTTAGAAGATAAGGTTTGCTCACTACCAAATTATTTGATTAGCGCTTCTTTTACATGAGACCAAGTAGAGCAAGTCATTTAGTGGGGTACCATGATATCCTGGTCCAATCGATTGAGACAATTAGGAAAGTAATTCATTTTTTAAGATTTGTGGCCTCACATAAAGCCTTCTCATATAGATAGAGAAAGGAGATAATGCTGCCTTCTCCAGGAGAGTACTTTTTAAATACTGGTTTGAAACTACTTGATTATTAGCGGTCAAAACATGCACTCCAGGGTGTTCAGATTGAGTAGAAACATAAGAGTTGGAATCAAAAACTTGAGAAGAAAATGGGGTATATGGGCTGACAGTCTCAGTACAAATTTCATTAAACCGTTGATTCAAATCAGCATGCCCCACTTTTTCATCCAACTGACAAGATAGCTCATAAATTTTCTCTTGCTGTGCATTAAACTTAAGTTCCAAGGTTTCAATTTTTTGCTTGGAGCTTCTCACCTTTCGTAGGCTTGAAACAGAATATCAGTGTCCTTCGCTCAATTACCCAGATTACTCAGCTCATCAGATAGAGACTGAAGCGACAGGAGGTGGTCAATCATTACCCCATCAGGTGTTAAATTACATTCTTTGGCCACTTTGTAAAATTGCTCACATATGCAATTCATCATGTACAATAAAGAGAGTCAATTTATTGAAGGGATCCCAAATGCCCATTGGCTTCTGGGGGCCCTTGATGTCCATCTGCACTGGGTGGTTCGTGGGGCCCATCAACTCCAGGAGGTCCACATGGGCCTATGCCCCCTGGTAGACCATGAGCTCTTTCAACCCCAGGAGGACCCATAACTCTAGAGGTTTTCTCCACTTCAATGACTTGGAATTGAATTCCAGAGTACAATTGCTCCAATTGAGAAAGACGGTTTTTGATTTCCTCTTCCATTGATTGACTACGCTCAGAAAGTTTGGAAATTCCCTCTTTCCATTATTGCTGAATTTCTTGGACTTGCTTTGGGAAAAGGAAATCAACAAATCTAAACATTCCGTGGTCAAGATGAATAAGCTGTTGTATTTTATTGAGAAGGGTCTGATTATTAATGATGGCATCTCAATTATCTCTGCTAAACTCAGAGGCAGGCTTTAAAAACATGGTAACATAATTATTCATGGACTGGAGTCCTTCTAGTAAATTGAGAATCCCTTGATGATGCATTCCCACTAATGGTATTATATGGTATAATGTAGGGTGTGTGAGCTGATGCAAGTATTGCTCAGTGCCAATGTTTGGCATTTGGGAGGTTTTCAACACTTCTCACAAGATTTTAGTCACAGCATTAGAATGAGATCAAGTGGAACAGATTCCAGGAATTAAGACTCCCTCCTGCATTTGACTAATAATACTTCATAAAATCTCAGTAGGGGTTTGAAAGTTCGCTGTAAAGCTTAAATTAGGATTATAAAACTCCAAGTTGGCACAGAATTCCAACGTGGATTGCTCTAGGGATTTTGTTCTCAGTTGAAAGGACCCATCATAAAATACTGCCTTGCTCATGGTCTTGATCTTCTTCAGGCAAAAAATGAGAATCCATGGTATTGATAGACGTTTTCACTGGTGCATACCTCAGAGTACCCCTGTAGTGAGTACCACTCTGGAAGTTTTTGAAATACACTTCCAATGGGGCAGGTTTTCTCTTGAAGTTACTTTGAATGGATTCTCCAAAAAAGCGTTAAATTAAAGTAAAAACAGGTTATGATTGACCTAATTTTTTATTGGAAGGTGGGATATTAATAGGTTTTGTAATGGTTCAGGATTTTTTGATCTAATTAATTGTTGAGCAATCGAATCTTCTATCCCTTGATTGGTATTAGACTAATTTTTCTTATTAGCCTTGATAGATTAAGATAGATTACTCTCTATTTCCGATAGTGTTGGTGGAATTAATAAAGTAGACTTTTCAGAATCAAGAGAATTTGGTAAAATCCCGACACTCATATTTGGCATTTCCTACCTTTATTATTAATTAATATTGGGTTGAACGATTCCCTCCACTGTCTTGGACAATAACTTCCTTTTTAAACCTCGTTCTCTTAATAATCTTAATCTTTGGTATTGCATTCCAAAAACCTGGATTGATTGCTTTCTATCTCAAACTCTCTAATTTCTCATCTAGTGTCTCATTTAAACACCTTGCACCATGAACTATTTCCAGAGGACTCATTTTCAACCTGAGATGGCCCTGCTGAAATTTTCACCTTAAGTAGATGTCTGGTGGGAACTTTCTCTTGCAAAACTAGATGGTTCCACATCTAGGCTGCAAGTCCTTTTCCAGAATTTTAAGTATCTTCATTCTCCTCTTGACGCATCATAAGATTAATATCTCTCTTCAGTTTCTTCCTCCAACTTTAAACAGTAAGATACTCGACGCTCCACTTTCCAATAGTGAATCTTCAATTTATCCATCCACTTTGATTCATCAGGTTTCATTCCCGTCAAAGTTCGTTTTTGTTGATCAGCAACTTTCTCATAAATTTCTATAATGTCACCATCTAATTCCGCCATAATTTGAACTTCATCAGCTGGAAGTCCATCTTCATTATCATCAGCTTGCTTTGCCAATTTCATCACTTGATCTGAAAACTCAACTACGCCTATAGTAATCACAATTGTGAAAATTGGGACCTGGTGGCTACTCAACTTCCTCCTTTAAATGAGCACCAATATGTAAACTTGAGACTTAGTTTTTTTAGGATTATAACTCCTTTCAGCTCCCAAGGTTTTCTTGCTTATGTTCATTATATGTGAAAGAATCCAGATTTTTAGGGTTCTCACTGGTGCTAACACCGCTGGATCCCACAAACGTTTATATAATTTTAATAAAAATTTACTAATACAAACTTGGGTTTTTTATGAGTTTTATTAGTAAATGAGGTACAATACAAAAAGAGATCCCCTTGATGTCTGCTCAATTCATATTTAAGCTGATTTTGAGGGTTGAGGTAATTTGAGGATAGTGTCAGAATAGCTGCAATGCATTCCAAATCAGGGAATATGAGAAACTCTCCTATCAGATCATGGGATATTTGAGTTACTGTTTTGGAAAAAGATGATTGGGGTTTTGGGGTAGGATGTACCCATGTAGTAAGGTTTTGATGTACTTCGACCAATCACCACTAGATAAAGGATTTTCACCTTAGAGGACCTCCACCACGCCTATAAAAAGGGGGTCCCCAGGTATGTGCTTTGATGGACTTGGTGATGGTTGGGGGGCACCTTCCGCTGGTTGCCCCAAGGTCCATCATGGGGTTGGGGAAATCTGACCGTTAGATTTTACATTAATCGCCTGAGCAGGTTTCATAATGGTGTTACCCCAATTGATGGGGTTCCACTGAGAATTGTCCAGAGTCTTTTGGCTCATATCTGCAAGATTTTCGTTATTGTTATTATTAAAGTCGCCTTTGGGTTTATTGGAAACTCATAAATGGCTGAAATTTCCTCGTTTTGGCTGAATTTGACCCAAGGCATTCTTCCTCTGCAGCTGAGAGGGCAAATGTCTGACATCACCCCCTCAATAATGGTGGAGGGAGAATAAAGCTGAAGGAAGAAGCCATGTACTCGGTTGTTGGTGATTCTGGTAGCTAACGATTTTATAGGGGATTTCATTACCTCTTTTGAAGGTGATGATGAGGGGACCTTCCCAAATTGATCCCAGCTTACCCCTTCCAGGAGTGATGCATTAATGGTAGTATAATACCATGTCAGATACTTGGAAAGTAGGTAGGGGAGTTCTGAGCTCATATGGTGCTGCCCTTCCTTTGTCATCGTTTTTGCTAAGTTAGTCATTGCCTCTGATTAAAGCTAAGTGGTTCGTTGAGCCAATCGTCTCATAACTTTCTCAGGCTCATCAACTCTAGAGGAGAATACATCCTTAACTAAGAGAGCAGGTATTCCTGGTTCACGCCTATACAAGACATTAAATGAGGACATCTTCAATACCTGGTGATAACTAATCCAGTAGGCCATGAGGGCATTGGGTAAGTATAGATCCCATTGAATTGGATCAGAAGAGGCCATTTATCATAAGATGGATACCAGAGTACCATTTGCTCTCTCCACAGTTCCATTGGTAGAGGGATTGTAGGGAGCTGAGAAAAGTTGTTGCGCTCTCATAGAGGTGGCCAGGATTTTTACTACTCTAGAGGTGAAGTTCTTTCCATTGTTGCAGAGTAGTACTTGGGGAAGCCATGTCAAGAGAAAATTTTTGTGTAAAAAGGTGGCTGTGGCCTTGGCCGTTTGGGAAGGGAGATCTACGGCTTCCACCCAACTGGTGAAATGGTCAATAGCTATTAGAATAAATTTGTTTCCACTAGTAGTCTGTAGAAGTGGACTTATTAAATCCAGACTTATGGTATGGAACGGTTGTTGAGGGGTAGTGGGTTGATACTGGTATTGAGACTTGAAACTGGATTTCTTCTTACATGTAAGGCAAGCTTCCAAGACGTCAACAATAGATTCTATAATTACATCCCAATAAACTGATCCTTAATCCACTCATAAGTTTTCTTGGCCCCTCCATGACATAGAGTGGAATGAGCTTCTAGTATAGCATGTACGCGTTCCAAGAGCCAAAGATAAGGCAGACATTTTGCCCTCCACCTGCTTATACAACTTCCCGTTCTCCACTTTGGTGTTATGGGAGTGTCATGCTAACATTTTATGTACAGGCTCATCCTCATCCTCCCAGTCAACAGGGTCATTAAGAGGTCATGTAACCTCTCCGCCTCACTATTATCCAAGTGAAGGACTGGCAGCTGAGTCAACCCATCAACATTTAAGTGACAAGTTCCAGCATTGTGTTCAATTTTCATGTCGTAAGGCTGGAGCTTTATATCCCAACGAGCTAGACAGCCAGTAGGGTCCTTCATGTTCTGTAATCATTTCAGGGAAGCGAGGTCTTTAACCACAGTGAAGGCGGTCCCATAAAAAAAGGAACGGTAGTGTTTCACAGCTAAAAAAGGTCAAGGCACTCCTTCTCAGTTACACTATAATTGCATTCCACTTTTGACAGCACCTTACTGAAATAGGATACTGGATGATCTACACCATTTTCATCTAGTCAGGCTAAGATGGCCCCAAAGTCATAGTCTGAAGCGTTGTTAAACAGGATGAAAGGTTCATTGTAGTCAGGGTGTCTCAGAATATGATGTTGTTGTAACAGTTGTTTCAACGTCTCAAAAGCGGCCTTCAATTCAGCACCCAAATAGAAAGGGGTGTTCTTAGTCAATAAGCAAACGAGTGGTTCGCTGAGCTGGGCAAATTTGAGGATAAATTGATGGTAATACACCATCATCCCTATAAATACCTGAATATCCTGTATATTCTTAGGGGAGGCATTCTCAAAATTGCTTCAACCTTATCTAGCATGTGTAATGATTGACAATTGTACATGAATCTCATAAGGTTGGGAATTATGAGATTCATGTGTGTCAATAGTTGCAATTCCATTATTATATATTTATTCAAGGCAAGCCGACCAGGGGCGGACATTACCAAAGCTAAAACTAGACTAAAAAACTAACGTAACTACTTGGTTCGAAATAAAACGCCCTAATGAGTGGATTGAGTGAAACGCTTCTAAAAATGACAGAATTAGGTGGGCAGTGGAAGCCGCTTATCCCTCCATGGCGGAAGGGGGGTTGGGGGGCTCATCTTTGGCAGCCTCTTTTTCAGAAGCTTCTTCCTCCTATAGTAGAGTGCATGTCATGGCCGACAGTAATGGCGTTGGGGCATCTGCAGTATGGGGTTCAATTCACTGATAATTGGAATTTCATGGAAATTGCCAGCTAGATAAATGGCACTGAGATATTTGGTTAAAGCTTTTTCAGCTTTGATGCGGGCGTCTGGGAGTTTAACAAACATGGCAATGTTGGTTTGGGTTATTTTTGCTTTTGGATTCCGTGCTATAGTTGCCACATTCTGGATAGCATCGTTTGCATTTTTGTATATCTGGTTCACCATGATTTTACTTTTTGGAGTTAAGGTTGCGGGGATAACAGGAGGTGGAATTCCTCCTGTGAGAATTGCTACTGATTTAGCGACAGCTTTACGCAGGGGCTGACAATCTGGTGTTGCAGCTGCTTTGATTGCAAGCTGGTGATCACTGCAAGATGATTCGGCGTTTGGCTGTGGGAAATAAAGTTGAGGGGGGTATCTGGCGTCCCAATCTGCATTAATGAACTGCTCAATTTGCAGAGATGATTCTTCAATGAACTTACCTGATTTTTCAAGTTCAGCCAATATTCTCCATGGGTTTTGGTTGAATTTGATTGGGGAATCAGCATACAGTTGAGGTTTGGTCGATTCATTTGAGGAAGCATGGGATCAAACTGGGATCCAATCCAATGCTTGATTGGAGGAATTATTTATGGCATTAGGGTGAGGAGAAGGCTGATTGGTGGCTGCAGGTGCAGCTGCAGCAACAGGATTTGGGGGTGGGGGAGGTAGGATTGTGCCCCATACCAAAAATTGTACAGGGTGGGCAGCGGATTGGAGGTTGGCAGATGAGTTGTCTAATCTGCTGGAAGTGGTTGAGGGGGGCACTTGCATTTCGAGTGGTCCAACTCAAAACGTGACGGACAGATTGTCCACCCACCCTCTACGTGGGCCCAAAATGGATGGTCAGGCGCTGAGGGAATAACAATGTGCGGCAGAATTGACGCCACGATTTTATTAAATTCAGAGCTTATTGTGGCATATGCCCAAGGCCCAACAAGTCATTTGGCCCCATTTGGGACCACAAATTGTAAGTTGGGGTTGGAGCCATAGGCTGCCAAATCGTCCATCAGCTCCTGGTGGAGCACTTCAGGGGGGAGATGGGTGGGCAAGCCAGCAAACTGAACCACCAAAGTGGTGTCCTCTGGGAGCTGAGTCCGAGTTGTGGGGAGAGGGGTGCCCTGGAATACCAGGGGCACAGTTGATGCAGTGGCAGCGTCAGCTTCGCAGGTGAAGCTGAGGTCAAAATACCCCTTGTAGGGGTGGAAATCAATAAAACTGGCGGGTATCATCACCTCCTGTGCCATTTCAATAATGGCTTGGTTGTGGTATTGGAATAGTTTCCCATATTCGACCCTTAGGCCATAGCACATGTTGCTCTGGGGGAGCACTAGGGGGCAGTGAGGTACCACTTGGGTACAAGCAAGGTGGGCGTCTGGGTCCTTGGGTGGAACGAATTGTCCCATAGGTTTGGAATGACTGGGTGAACCAGTCCTAGCGCGTTTTCCAGCAGACGGAAAATGGTGATGGGAGTTTCACCGCTGCTTATGCTGGAGCAGCCGGTGGAGAATCTGAGGACATTGGAGCAAAACTACTATTGGTGAATATAATTTTGTTTTATTAATTCATGTAATTTTGCTCGGAAAGTTACGCCAAGGAGAAAGAGAGATCCAATTCCATTATTTCAAGTAGGATTTTCCTATCTGGGTCAATAACGGAATAAAATTAAATAATTTATTTATTTGATTGGTTGTTCGTTCTGAGGTTCCCCTCCATTTCTCCATCGAGTTTCCTGGATGCCATCAATTCCAGAGGCTTTTGCGCCCCTCATTACCTACAATTCATTTAGCCTTTTTAGGAAGTATATCAAAGTGAGGTCAGCCCATTGGACCTCACTTTGGAATTTTATTCCAATTTTGAGTCTACTCCCAGTAAAGGTCGCTATTTGATGGATTTGTTTTATTTAATTTTAATTATTTAAAACAGGATTGGGGGTGCGGATGGCGGTGCAATGAGGAGGAGAGGAAAGGGGGTGGACGCGCTGGGATCCTTTTGAGAGTGGCCTTGCCATGGTGAGAGGGGAAGGAGCCAGAGTGGCCTGAGGTGACAGAGGCCAGTTGACTGCACCTCAGCTGGGTAACCCCAAGGTGACAGAGGCCATAAGGACACACCTCAGCCCGGGGGCCCAAAGTGACAGAGGCTGGTGCACCACACCTCGGCCCAGTATGCCTGGCAAGGCCGTCCATTTGTACAGGACCATTTGGAGTTGGTACAGCCACATATGGGGGTGGTGGTTTAGGGCTGGTGGTGGGCTGGGCCTTAGGGAGCCCCATCTATTACAGCATTGGTTGGATTCCTTTTTTGGGAAATGGAGTATCCAAGGATATCCACTTTTTCTTGGAAGAAGGTACATTTTGAAGGCTTCAACTTAATATTTAACTTATGTACCCTTTAAAACACCTCCTTCAGATGATTAAGATGTTCATTGAAGGTATGTGAGAGCAATGTGAAATCATCAAGATATACAATGACACAAGTTAACTTCAGGTCCCATAGAATATGGTCCATCGCCCGCAGGAAAGATGAAGGTGTGTTACACAACTCTCGCGGTAATCAGGTTGGTTGGAAAAGACCCTCACTACAAATAAGTGCACATTTCTCCTGATCTTCAGGTGAAAGGTCCATTTGCCAATAGCCGCTAGCCAAGTCCATGGTGGAGAAGAAGTTAGAGCCAGAGATTTGGGCCAGGGCGTCATCAATGCGGGAGATAGGATATATATCTTTTTTGTGAAATTATTCAATTTTTAGTAGTACATAACTATCCAATGACCTCCGTTTTTCATTCCAATAAGCAACAGAGGGGAAGATCAAGGGCTTTATGAAGGTACTAACAACCCCGCATCTAGCAATTGCTGGAGCTCCATCCTCATTTGCTCTTCTTACACCTTCAACTTATGGTAAGGTTTTGACCAAATAGGGTGGGCATCACCCACATTGATGGAGTGACACCAGCCTTTCATGTGACCATAGTCATGGTCTGATTTAGAAAATAGTCGCTATATTCGACTAATATGGTATGAACTTTTTCCAATTTGACTGAGGTTAACTCATCCGAAATATGAGCATTAGGTAGAGTGCACACCAGGTTATCTGTAGGAAAACACAAATCCGCCATAGAGCCAATGGAGTGGATAAGTTCAACACCTACTAATGGAAATAGAAATCCTCGGCCAATCTCCTGGTGTTTTATAAATGATCATGTCTTTCTCAGTGAGGTTTTCCAGCAAAAGGGTAATAGGCCTCTGGTAGGTTGGGTCTAGTATCCTAGGCAGTACCCTAGGCTCCAAGGGGCTAACGCCCTCAAGACTTGTAATATGCAACAAGCAGTGGTGTGGGATTTGGAACATGATTTTAGTGTCAACCACGCGTTGTTCACCAGATTTAATAAATACCTCATCTGCAGCATTAAAAGGGGGCCATCCCTTGCATCCACTGAATCAGGCAACTTCTTAGTGTGGCATCCAGAGGTGAAATAAGATAAAGTCATAGCTGAGAATGGGTATTTAATCAGGCAAGAGTATATGTGCTTGCTTCATTCTTTATTAGATAAGACTAAAGGGACTTCATAGTTAAGTAATGAGAGAAAACATTGCTTCATGTTTATTTTCATTCATACTCAATCATATTCTGAATGCAAATGAGCATATCATATGCGTTGTTGTCCAAAGCCACAACAGGGGCTGATAAAATAAGCTTTCCAATGCGAATGGGAAGGGAAGAGTAGGCCCAATTGCTCGGGTATATGGGCCAGCGGTTCCAAATTCTTGCGTGTACTCCAAGTCATTAGCTAGCTTAATTTTCTTATAAAGCTTTGTGGAGATCACGTTAACTGGGGAGCCAGTGTCCAGGATGGCCAGTATTTGGACTTTTTGAATGACTACTTCAATCTTAGTAGGCGTTCCTCCAAAGTTAGGTGACAAAGCCAAGACCTCCTTAAGCTGAAGGGTAGAGGTTAGCTTTTTAGAAGTCTCAGGGTATTTATTTAAGATGGATTTCATATGATGCAACTTATGAAGAGGTCAAACAGGCCAGCTACGAATTGGTCACCATCGTTGGCAGTATCAATAACTCTTGGACACCTTAGAGCTTGGCTGAAGTACGTTTCCTCAGGTATGGTGGTCTCATCTACTCCTCCAGCATCCAAATGATCAGGAACCTCTATTTCTGCAGGGGCTCCCAATATATAATACCCAATGTCATAATAACCCCCTCAGGTTCTTCCCCAAGGGTATTCTCAACAACTGGCGAAGCCGTGATGGAGGTAGGTAAGATGGCCACAGGAGATTGAATAGCCGTAAGGGCGCTCATTTACCAGCTTTTCTGGAGGGGAAAACACCGCGGCTTTAGTGGGCTTGTGCAAAAGCATGGTATTGACTGCTTTACTAGTTTACACTTTACATGAGGGTATGGCATTCTTTTTGAGTCTCACTGAGGAAACAGGTTTTGCAGGGAGGATAGGCACAGGTGAGCTCAGCCTCAACTGTTCAACAGGCGGCATCTCGTTTAATGGTGAGAGCCAAAGTTTTCATCTCAGCTTCATTTGTTGTGGCACATGCATGAAGTTTGGCCACATCTAACAAAGCCTCCTTGATGTCGCGGATGTTTTTAAAGTTGCACTTCACTGAGCTAATATGTCTAGCAAGAGAGGGCTGGGAAATTAACTTGGTTAACAGGGCAGCAATAGCGTCATCAAGGGTGAGCATGTTGGAGGTGGACAACCTTTGTGCAGAGATGTAATATCGTTCAGCAAAGGCAATAAGCGATTCACCCTCATACAAGCTAAGGTGCATAAAGCCTGTTTTTTTCTCGATGTAGACTCTGCTTTGACCCAAATTCAGCCAAAAGAGCCTCTTTCACCTCTGACCAGGTGTCACCAGGATTCAGGTTGTGTACTATCATCTCTTGTGCTAAGCGGCTCAAACAAGGAAGGATATGTCAAACTTTTTGCTTGTCTGTGGCGCCATCATAGCAGCTTTATAAACATATAAAAAGGTAGCAATGGTCCCTTCGCCAGGGATGTATTTGTTCTTAAGGGGGATTTTGTAAGGGCGCTGCGTAAGCTCCTCAAGGTGAGACAAAGCGCTTGTTAGTTGCGTTTCAAGAGCAACTAGTTTTGGTATACATGGGTCCCCTGTAGTGAGCACCATTTTGTAGGAATCCAGCTTTTTGGGGTGCTCGCTGGTGCTAACGCCGCTGGATCTCACAAAATCTTAAAATAATTTTTGACAAAAATTTACTAATAAAAACTTGTGTTTTTTATGAATTTTATTAGTAAATGGGGTACAATACAAAAAGCAATCCCTTCAATATCCTCCCCCAGTTTGGTTTTTAAAATGATTTCAAGGGTTTAGGGAATTTGAGGATATTGTCAAATTAGCTGCAATGCATTCTGAATCAGGGAATATGAGAAACTCTCCTATCAGATCATGGGAGATGTGAGTTACTGTTTTGGAAATCAATGATTGGGGTTTTGGACCATCTAGTACTAAAAAAATGATTGGGGTTTTTGGGTAGGATGTACCCATGCGGTAAGGTTTTGATGTACTTCAACCAATCACCGCTTGATAAAGGATTTTCACCTTGGGGGACCTCTGCCACGCCTTTAAAAAGGGGAGGTCCCCACATAGGTGCTTTGAGGGACTTGGTGATGGTTGGGGGTACCTTCCGCTGGTTGCCCCAAGGTCCGTCATGGATTCAGGAAAATCTGACCATTTGATTTCACATTTATTTATTTATTTATTGCAGGGAAGGCCGACCATGGGACGGACACTTCTGAATATGACTCAGACAAGACAAAACTTAGTACCAGGGGAGGCACCCCAGAGAAGCGATGCTATCTCTTGTTGCCAGCGGGAACGCCACTTATGGGTAGGGGGAGGGAACGTGTGTAGGGGACGTAGCCACTATTGAGCACGTGTGGAGGAAGGGGTCTGATTTGATGAACCAGACTGGGAACCAGGAGAAGACCAGCTGTCGGTGACGCGGTGGGAGATATCCAAACATCCACGCTTGAAAGTGATCCACCAAATGAGACCGGAATCTGTGGACAGCTTCAGGGAGGGTGGGGATGGATCCAGCGATGGCATCCAAGACAATCGTGTGGATAGTCCACATGGCGATTGCAACCACCAGAGCACGGAGGGAGGGTGGGAGGGGAGGCCATTGATGAAGCAAACATATCTCTTGACAGACTGAAGGGATGTGTTTTTTCCTGGCCTAGTAGACGTTGGATTTCGCGCCATATTACTTTAGAGGTGGGGCACTTCTCCAGGCGGTGAAACAGCGTTCCATACTGGCCACACACGACACAGGATGAGTGTAAAGCATTAGAGCGCTCAGCTGTACGATACACCCGCCTCAGGCAGCGCCACACATGGGAGCGGACTTGAGGCTGCAACAGAGGATGGTGTACGTATTTCCAGATAGTCTTTTGGGTCTCAGTGGAATAAGGAATGTCCATCATGTCCAGGTAGTCCACCCTGGATAGGACTTGGGGTCGAATGGGGATCACGCCATCATGGATGGGTAGCCCCTGTACCTCTTGTGTGAACTGAGGAGAGGGGCGGCCTCTTTGGGTTGTATGTCCGCTAATATGAATTCTCCACTCAGTGCTCCACATGGAGAGTAGGATTCATTTGTAGTGGGTTTTAGTCCCGTGAGGACCTGTGGCTGATGTGTGTGATGCGAGGTATTTCATCAGGGAATGGGGGTTTGATGGATTGTTGAGGCCCAAGGCTTGGGAGAAGTTGGAGCGGGCTGCGCGGGACCAGTGTTGGGATGGGAGTGTAGGAGCAGTGACGGCCGCAATCCAGGTGCCCAGGATCTTGGCAGCATGGGCTTTGAAGTCAAGTAGGCCCATGCCACCATGATGATGAGGGCCAAACATGACCTCTAGCCGTACTGGTGGAGGGCGGCCTGACCAAAGCCAACCTTGTAGCAAAGCATACAGGGATTTGAAGAAGCTTGGGGAGAAGGGGATGGCGTGGGCTCCGAACCAGACTTTGGATAGGAGCATAGAGTTGGCAAGAACAACCCTGCCAGTGAGGGTAGTAGGGTGGGCTCTGAGAGAGGCGATTCGCTTCGTCACGTTGTCCAGTATATGGCACTCCATTACTGCTAACGCGTATCCACCTGCCTCCAACCACACGCCCAGATGGCGTACCAGTCCTATGGTAGGTCGTGGCACAAAGGGGAGCACCAGTGGAGCGGTGTGTTTTGAGTTAGTAAGGCGTGGACGTGGGCGAGCAGATGGGACAGGTTGGGAACTACTTGCTGGGGCCAGCAGTTCTGAAACTGACCAAGGAGGATGATTTCAGTTTTGGAGGCGTTCAGTGCTGCGTTGCTTACCCAGGAATATTCCTGGATGAGGGCTTCAAGCGCGCGTGCATCTTTGTTATTAGACACCCCCACCACGCAATCATCTGCAAATGCCATCATCTTGACTGGGGTTTGGCCTGGCACATGGACCCCAGTGATTTGGGCATTCACATTTCGCAGTAGTGAGTCAAGGCTTAAGTTGTATAAGAGTGGGCTCAGGGGGTCCCCTTGTCGCAGGCCCCTTTGAGGATGGACTACTTCTGTTAGGAAACCTGGGCCGCGCACTGCCATTGTTGCAGATTCCGTGAGCAGCATCACCCAGTTAATGAAGCGGGGAGGTAGGCGGAATTGTTGGAGGCAGGCCCTAAGGTATTCCCAGTTTACTCTATCATAGGCCTTTTGTTGGTCCAAGAATACAAGTGCCCTAGAGGCTGTGGACTGACACACATTAGCCACAGAGTGCACGTTATCCCAAATCGACCTTCTGGAAATGAAACCAAATTGTTCTGGGGAGATGGTGGCAGATGCTACAGTCCATAAACGGTTAGCCTGATTTTTGTTAAAATTTTGGTGTCTGTGTTTGTTAGAGAAATGGGGCGCTGTTTGGCTAAGTCTAGCCTATCCCCTTTCTTGAAGAGTGTGACCATAAAGGCCTCATGTCCTCCTGGTAGGAGGCGCGTTTCCAACAGGCTTTGGTTGAGTGAGGCTAGCAGCAATGGGGATATATATTTAAAATATTTTTTGTAGAACTCATATGGAATGCCATCTGGGCCTGGGCATTTTTGGTTTGGCACACCGCAAATGGTAGTCCTTAATTCGTTCGGAGTAATTAAATTCATTATTTCTGGGTATTGGAAAACAGTGCGGATATGAGCTCTGTTGAGAAATTCCGCCATTTCGGCTGGCTGAATTGGTTTGGCTCGGTATAACTCGGAGTAATATCTTTGCATTTCGATTGCCACTTTGGCCGGTGTGTCCATAATAGAATTATCCGATCTTCACACCTGTGTGCAGGCCACGCTCTGGCATGGTGCAAAATTTTTTTGAAGAAGTATGCGGTGCACTTGTCACCTTTAGTGAAGCATGTGGCCCTGTATTGGACACAAACCTGATGTTTGTGTTGCCTTTCAAGTGCGTTGAGGTGGGCGGCTGCCTCCGCCCACTTCTGGCCCCATGCAGGGCTATATCCTGAGGCTGGAATGTTGGACTCCAAGTGAGCCAATTCTGCCAGCGCACATGATATAACCACCGATGTGGCTCGTGAGCATCTGGATGAGAGATGGCGATAGTGGCGGATGGTGTCTTCTTTTAAAGTTGCCCATGTGGAAATGGGGTCCGCACAAAATGGTGCAACAAACAATTTTGCCAAAGTTGCCTCTTCCACCCACGTGGAAAATCCTGGTGACGCGAGCTCTGGGGGGCAGATTTTGCACCAATGTGGGGCCTTTGCAACTGTGACAGGTAAGTGGTATGTTATTGAGACCAGTCGGTGGTTGGAGAATTCTATTTTTGTTGTTTTGAAGTGGGAGATGTGGGGTTGGAATTTCGCCGGTGCTAGAATAAGGTTGATGTGGGTCATGGACCTTAATTGGCCGTTGTGGACGTGGGGACACATCATGTTTTCGAGCAGTGGGGCATGTTGTGGCAGCGCATCCATCAACCCAAGGGTGGTTTTTAGAACGCGTAGTTCTACGTGACCCTGTGGGGCATGGGGTGAGGGTGGCCACCAGTCCATTGGTGAGGTTAGCCAACAGTTCATGTCACCAATAAGGAAAGAATCAGGGGGTAGTGGGAGGGATTTGACCAATGAGAAAAATTCCTGACGCTCTTGTGCACCATTTGGGGCATAAATGTTGATGATTGTGTGTGCAACATCAGCCCATGAGAAGGTGACAATGAGCACTCAGCCATTTAGGAATGTTTCTGAAGATGTAAATTTGAAAAAATTGTTTTTCTGAATTAGCACCCACAGTGCTTCAACCAAAAGGATAGGTATGGTAGGAGCATTGTTTTCCAAGCTTCCTCAGAACCTCGTGGACAATGGGTTTCCTGGATGGCCAGGATATCCACGGGTAAATTGTTTTGTAAAAAACTCAGTTTCCTAGCCTGGGATGGGGAGGCCTTGAGTCCGGTGATATTCAGCATCCCTAGAGTGAAGGTTTCCCCCATTGCACCTTAGGTGCGAGGGGGTGGGCCCCCAGGCCCACCAGCCTCTTCCAGGTCCCCACGGGCTTTCACAGCAGCGCGGGTATTAGCAGCAATGCTATCGGGGTTTTTGTTAATTTTTATGGAAAGAGTCGCGTTGGCTTTGGCCTTTGCTTTTTGTTTTCCCAACATTGGACAAATTTTTTGCGGTGCAGATAAGTTTGGTGCACCGTCGAGTGGGGCAAAAAAAATTTTTTTTGGTTGGGATAGGTCCCAAGTCAGTTTTGACTGGGGCTTGGGTGCAGCGATTGGGTGAGATCGAATCTCCCATTGGATCCTCAGATTGAGTGGCCTGTTTGGCATGGGCCTCCCAATTTGATTGGGTGATGGATTCCCGAGTTGCTTCTGCTGCGAAGGTCTCCATGTCCTCCTGGCGTTGTGAGTGTGGGATGGTGGTGGTGGCCTTGGCTGCTTCCTTGGCTGCGGTCCTATGGGCCTGCTTGGCCTTCTTCCACTCCTGCGGGGAGATGGGCTTTACCAATAGGTAGCAGCCTTGTGCTCCCCACGGGAAAGCCTCCTTGGTGCTTGCAGTTGGTTCGTAGTGCGCCTCTCCGCTGGCCATGGCCGCTGAGGGGTGCTCTTGGAATGTGATGCCCTCTTTGATGGGGCATGCGTGCGCCTTATGGCTGAATGCATCACAGTGGGTGCAAATGGGGGGCGCGCTGTCCACGGTTACCCAGAATGGGTGGGTGGTGTGCCCTGCGATGTCAATAAAGGTGGAGTGCGGGATCTGGGTTAGGTCCTTCATGATCTCCTCGGTTGGGGTCAGAACTGTGATGGCTTTGCCGGTGCACAGGTATGGCATCAACGTGAAATGTTGCATTTCGAAAGATTGTATTTCGCCATATATGGCGAGACCATCTTTCAGGTGTTGCTCCAAAATGTCACATTTTACCGTAGTAGGCAAAAAGTCAAACGTGAGGAAAATTTGGTTTGATTTTGTCCATCTGGTGCATTTAGTTTTGATGACCCATTGCCCTTCGGGGAGGTCAACCACTATGCGCACCGCTGCAGCCTTGTCTGCTGCTATTTTGCTTTTGAAACCTAGGTCCAGCCAACTGCACGACATGGAGTGAGGTGCAATGTACACCGTGGTTGGGAAAATTTTGTGTACATCTTCACAAAATTTTTCCCATAGGGCCATTTTTTGGATGTCCAGATACACACGGACTCCAAATTCCACCGACAAAAGTGGCTGGGAATGTGGCGTGTTGATGTACTGGTTGCATCGTGCTTGTCACGCGAGTATCTCTGGGGAAATTGTGACCGCCAGTTTTTTTAGATTTTTTTCTATTCCGCCAGATTCTCTGGGGCGTTTTCGAATGTTAGAGGCCGCAGGCCTTCCGCCTGCTCCTCTTGCCTTGCTTGTCCAACTGCTCCCAGACATGGGTGCAGACTAATCCCCTCTATGAGATTATCAAACTAGATTTAGTCTTGAATTGAATGGGTTGCAAAATTGTTTGCAACGAGAAAGAAATGATTTCACATTTATTTGCCCAATCAGGTTTCATAATGGTGTTACCACAATTAACAGGGTTCCACTGAGAATTGTCCAGGGTCTTTTGGCTGATATCCGCAAGATTTTCATTATCATTATTATTAAAATCTCCTTTGGGTTTATTGGAAACTTGTAAATGGCCAACATTTCCTCGTTTTTTCTGAATTTGACCCAAGACATTTTTCCTCTGCAGCTGAGAGGGCAAACTTCCAAAAATACATGTAACTAATAGTTGTTGATAAATAATCTTATAAATATGTGAGTGACTATAACTAGTATGGAGACTAATATATAGTTGAGTAGTTCACGACCAAATTTTTCTCCTGCTTTGGATTCTCCTTTTAACAAATACAACAATCCTTTAACCCACTGGTGAAGGTAATCAACGCTCCAGATACAAGGAATCATCTTCCTTCAACTCCTCCTCAGAGTTAGCATCTTCTGGACATCAATAGAACTTAACCCACTTGCAGCAGGTTCATAGTCTCTAAAGGAAACTTCTATCTTTAAACTTGACTACTAACTCCAGCTTAGAGGTCTCTCTTTGGACTTATCCGGCAATTCTAGTTTTTTCTTATTGGTGAACTTTTATCTCTTTTCCTGTAGAACTTAATCTAGGACTAAGTTCAGAGGTTTTTCCCTTGACTCAGGAACTACAGAGCATGCCAGATAATTAAATAAAGAAAAGCAATATCTTAAATTAATTACCTTCTGAAAACTTCTACCTTATAAAATAATTTCAAGGGAATATATAGGGGATTCAACAACTATCTCTTTTGTTGGCGCCTTAATGAGAAACAGCAGCCGTTGATAATGAATTCACCCTCTGGGGTAGCACAATATGATGATCTTCTTCATTGGGCTAATTGAGTTCTCTTCCCTACTCAAATGCACTCTTCTCTGGGTTGAAATAAATAATGTGATTAAACACTTTTGTGTAACCCATGCTATTCACCCTATCATGTTAGCAACCTGCTTAGGTAATGGGATACTTGCTTAAACCCAGTAAGTCTCAATACCAAAAGGTTAAATCATCAGCTGCACTCAAGGAGGCATCACTTGTCTTACAATAATAAATTACTTAGTCATTTGGCAATAAAACCATTCAACTCCTAAAAGATAATTTAATTATCAATATGAAAATTGACAACTTTATTACTTGTCTATTGTTGAGGACAATCCCCAACAAACATTGTTATCTGGAGGATCAAATCCCACTAAATAATATTTATTTTGTTTGGGATAATTTGTCAAACAATAGTTATCATATAAGAACAATAACTCCCATATCCACTAGAGGGATTTGACCCCTAGCAGATAAGCAGGCTTATATTCATGGTTAGGAGGGATAATATAACATATCTAAAATACCCAACATTAGGTTTGAACCCCAATATCAGGAGGCATTAATAATCTTGTCATGGATGATCCCTGACAATTGTTTCATCTAAATCTTTAGATTGGGCTCAGATTCCACCTTCAGACTGACTTGTATTCTAAATTTGCATTGGAATTTTAACAATCTGCATAATTGATTCTAATAAAGTAGATTAATATCTATAGGGAAACAAATATAAACAATAGTTATCATACAGCAATAATTCCAACATCCGTTATAGGTTTTCTTATTACACAGCAAACCCCAGGGGACCAGATGTATATATATTATATCTACCAAAGCTGGATGATGTTGGCATTGCAAATTCTCAACAGTATGTAACTACTTGTTATTGTCAAAGAGCATCAACTGCCTAACAAAAGTTTTAGCTAAATGAAGTTTTAATAACTAAAATCTGACCAGATACTTTTATAATGATAGTATCCTGTGTTGAGATAAATATATGACTGGACAATAAGTTTCCAAACAACTGCAGCGGAATAGGGTAACATTGGCTGAAACTGAGTAATAGCATAGTATTGGTGAGATTGCATGAAATAAGACAATAAGACGATACCAAGCTCAGGATGGATAATTATTAGATCGCCTCCAAATAAGGCAATAAGGCGATGTAAACTCATGAAAAATATTTGGTAGATCACCTTAAGCTAAGGCAATACCAAATTTAAGAATAATACATTCTGTTGGTGCCTCTCAGCTATGAGGATGTACCAATGAGGATATAGCGGAAAAGAATAGCCTAAGCAAAAGGGTCAGAATCAAACAAAGTCATGATATATATGCGTGATGAGAAGACTAGAAGGGATAGTTTTTGGCAAGAAGAAGGAGGAATTACGAGCAGACAGTATCTGCTGTTATATTAAATTAAATAAAGTAGTGTGGTCAAAGCTATTGCTTCATATTATAATAAATTTATTGAGTTCTTTTCATGGACCAATGATCTTCATATTATTTTTCCATTGCTCAGTTGGATCAACCATGTGAAGCTATTATGGGGGATTTAACCTATTGCCAATTTTATAACAATGTTTCTCACTACAGGGTGCCCATAGATCAATGACAAGATAAAGAAAATCTCCAAAAAGTGCCAGATATGTTGCATTAGGCCTTCAGCGACAGAAAGTTCTCACGGCACTTTGTTCCAGCTGTATACACAGAAAAACTTGCTTTAGACGCGGTGCTCAGGAAGCAGGATGAGCTCATTCAGGAGCATAACGACTTGATGATCCAGCTTAACAATAAGTTCAGTCAAATTCGGATTCTTGGACAACAAAACAGGCAAATCACTAATTGTTTAGATGAAACTACTGAATGACTACATTGTGAAGAGTGGAAGTTGAATAGCACCTCCCACCCTCAGTGCTCACATTGGGAAGTGGACAAAAAACAAGGGGCTGCTTGGGAAGAATTTTATTATAGTAAATATGAGGCTGGGTACCCAATTGAGGAGCTCTTTGCCAAATCTCTAGGCAGAATGAGCTACTCAACCCGTGATGTCAGTGCCAGAGATGATTATGTCTCAGTGGACTGATTCCCCCAGGCGATGGCCATACTACCCACCAAAGGGACTGACGCTACCCCTGAAGCAGCGGGCAAGCCATGCTCCACAGGTCCTATTGAACCAGCTCCCTGATGAGATACTGCCTATGGGTCTCAATCTATTCCTCAGTACCTTCCAAAAGCTTGCAATTATGAGTGGGAGGATGAGGTTTGTATTGATAAGCTGCCTTTATTTAACCGCAATGAAAACATTCATAGTTTCTCTAAATGGTATGAGTTCACAGCGTAAGGAGCCTCATATTAGCATAAGGCCAAATTGTTAATACCCGTCTTAGATGTTAAGAGCGAAAATAAGTCACTTGCTATCTTCCAAGCAATTCTGTTACATATCAAGAAATGAAGGATACGGTGCTGCAGTTGTTAAGGAACACCACAAAGATATCACAGCAAATTGCTGAGTTCTTGACTATTAGTTTCGTCATAATGTGACCCTTGCTGCGTTTTTTGAATGATTCATGGCGGAAGCCCACGTGTTGGTAGGTGTAGTCACTTTAGCCAAAGACAATATGGAAATTGTGATGACCTCAGTAGTAAAGCCATACCATAAACTTTACAATTTCATGACTCCAGTTTTAAGGGATGACGTATCCCTTCTTAAGGTTGTTCATTTTTTGCGCCATCTATCCGCTACCTTTACTTCACCCAATAAAGATTGGAAAACTTCAGCAGCTGTCTCCAGACCTTCTTATTCAAGTGGATCATTCCGCCTTGATTTTATTCCTCCCAGTAACACATATCTTTATTATATTTACACGCTTCGCCCTTGGCTGAGTTACTCCCAATTGTCTAACTTCTGGTTTATCCTGCTTATGACAATTGACAGCAGCCCAACTTTTGACTTGGGCCTAATTACAGCAACTGTCAGCAGTCAAACTATCAGCCTGGGCCTAATTTTGAGATTGCAACAGCCAAACTATCAGCCTTGGTCATCTTATGATAACCAAAGACGTGGGCCCTATGGGGTAAATTGTTATGATTGTGGTCACCCCGGGCACCTTGCATGAAGTTGCCCCAATAGTTTGTTCCATTATGTACAGCAGGACCAGTACTACCAGGGAAAAGATGGAGCGGAGTAGATATGGAACTCTCCACCTCCGCCATCTTAAACCTACAAGCCCCACATGAACCTGCCAAAGTATATTACACCGAAGTCCCTCAGTATGATGATGAGTTTCTATATCAGCAGCCAGCCAGAGAAGAAAACTTACTGAACTGATCGTAAGCAAAGGCCACAGTGGAAGAAGGCCCCTAGGAACAACCTAAGCCTTACTCCTGTCAAACCTTTGAACAAATATCTCTCAATGAGCCAGGACCGTCCTCATAAGCGCTTCTCTGAATGGAGTAAACGTCGCCCTCCCAGTGGATGCTATTGGTAAAGTGTACCAAAGTCGGTGAGGGGATTATGAGCTTCCTTTGAAAGGAAGATTTAAATTGTCCATGTAGTAAACATTTAAAATTCTTCTTATTTTAAGTGTACATACTGTGACATTTTTGTAGAAAAACCCCAAATACGCGCTATGATAGATATGGGCACCCTGATTAGCAATGTTACTACTAAGTTGGTCTTGAAGTTGATGTTGAAACTTGATGTAGAACGTGAAATGGCATATGGGGCCTCAGGAGCTGAAAGCATGTTCTCTGAGGGAGCGTACAGTGCGCTAACTTTGCAGTTTAGGTCAATTGTTGTTTTAGCTCCAGCAATAGTGTTACCAAACAGTAATTACGACCTGCCAATTGGAACTGCTTTTATGCAACACTTCAGGGCTGTTGTTGATATGATGGAGGACCTTCGAATTTTTGGGATAGTGGATCTCAAATTTAATTTTCCTCCAGAAAATGCCAAAAATCCAGTGCATATGGGACACGTCAACCTTACTTATAGTGATGGGGCGGTTCCATTTTGCTACCATCAACTAAAAAGGAAGACCCATGCCCTCCCCTCAGAAAAATATATGAATATCAAGGGCTTCCTCTCAGAGCTGCTGGGTCTGTATTTATCCCCTCTGGACACCTTGTAATAGTGAACACTGAGTTAGAGGTGGAAATACCAATTGGCCTTTATGGGGAAGTTATTGGCTTTTATCAGCAATCATGGTTTGAGCCCCATGTGGCTTCAGGAATTATACTACAGGAACACGGGGAGTTCAAAGTTTACTAGCAAATCTACAAACCGAACCATTGCAAGTATGCTGTCATTAGATAGTGGAGTATTTTCACTTGACCCCTGTTGAGGAGGTCCTTCAGGTTCATGAGTTAGGGTCACTGGATGAAGCTGGTCTACTTGTCAAATCACAACCCGCTTAATGGTGGTGGTACCGCACAAAGATTTTAATGAGGTTATTCAAAGTGCAGAAATAATATGTGATAGCTTTAGTTCAATTGTATAAGAAGATTTTTGCTGTTGAAAACCATGATTTAGGGTGAGCTCAGGGGGTGATCCATTTAATGGACACTGGAGATTATTCCCTCATCAAGTCTTGACTGATCCGCCAATCTAGGGCAGCTTAAGAAGTAGTTACTGAGGAAATCAAGAAGCTACTGGAGCAAGGGATGTTAGAACCGTCCAGAAGTCCCTGGGCTTCACCCGTTATCATTGTGAAAAAGAAGGTCAGTACCAACTGGGAAAGATAGACTACTGGAAGATCAACATTATCATTATGAAAGACTCATATCCCCATCCACAGATTAACAATGCTTTGGATTGGCTGGGAGGAGCTCTCTATCTTTTGGCAATGATTTTGATATCAGGGTACTGGAAAATTGAGTTGCCCACAGCGGAACAGGAGAAATGAGTCATCATTACATCCAAGGGGCTCTTCCAACCAACATGTATGCCTCAAAAGTTGGGTAAAGCACCAGCTACATTCCAAAGGGCTATGTACACTATCCTTGGTGACCTAAAGCTATTGTGCGTTTTTTGTACCTTGACAATACCAATGTCCTTTCTTGTATGTTCTCTTAGCATCTTAACCATTTGAAGGAGTTATTCCGATGGCTGGATGAGGACAACATCAAGATTAATCCCAGTAAATGTCACTTCATCAAGGATCAACTGGAGTATCTTTGGTTTGTGGTAGACGCAATGGGACTAATAACTCACCCAGCCAAGGTAAAGGCTATCCAAAAAGTGACTCCACTAAACAGTAAGCATGACACACAAGTATTTTTGGGGATGGTCGGCTACTACCAGCGCTTCATCACCAACTTCAGTGGTATTGGGGGCCTATTATTTGAGATACTAAAGAAAGATGCCATGTTTAAATGGACTAAACGCCAACAATTCTCCTTTGGCACACTTTGGATGACATTTTTCAGTGCTCCAGTGCTACATTAATTAAATTTTAATAAATAATTAATTGTTCAGACGGTGCATCTCTTTCCGCCATTGGGTAAGTTCTATCCCAAAAGGACGACGAAGGGGAGGAGCACCCTGTTGCATACTGCAGTTGTAGCCTGAAATGTCATGAACGCAATTATACTATGATGATTTGGAGTGCTTTGCGGTGATCTAAACAAATAAACAGCTTAGGGTGTATTTTCATGAAGAAAAGTTTAAAGTCATAACGTATCATGCTTCTTTAAACTGGTTGCAGAATCTCAGGGAGCCTGAGGGGCGTCTAGCCCGCTGGGCTCTTAAACTGAAGGCTAAAGACTTTGAAATTTTACACCGATCTGGAGCAAAACATCAAAATGCAGATTATCAAGAAAAATCACAATTGCTGTTACAGTGAGTCTAAGTGATACAATGTATGACAAAAATCTCAGCGGTAGATATGATGACAAACTGCCACAAGCTATAAAGGCGTTAAATGAGAAGCCAGATAATACCTTTCAGCGGAACAGTGAGCTGTACAAACAGATTGGAGATTCTATGATGAATTTTCCGTGACCCTAAGCACAGCCAAGCATTATTATTGAGCGCACATAAGGAGGTTGGACATGGTTGATTGTGCAAGACTTTGTAATTGTTACGCCCTTGGTATTCTTAGGAGAGTATTAGATTTGACGTGCTTGAGAAATTTATTCTGCTGCCACCAGTGCTAAATGGAAAACCCGTTCCACCAGAAGACCTTATACTAGCTAGTTAAACCACATTTTGCCTGGCATACGGTTTCCATTGACGACATTGATTCCCTGCCAATGGAAGCAAACCAGTCCAAATACATTCTGATGGCGATTGACCACTTATACAGTTGGATTGAAGCATGGGAGATACAGTATTTTGGGGTGGTCACAGTGGCCAAGTTCATAATGGAATGCATAATCCAGCGACATGGCTGCCCTAAGTTAATCCTTATTGATAACAGAACAAACATCGCCTCTCACATCCTGATAAAACTTAATGAGATGATGGTCATTCATGGGGTTTTGATGATTCATATAACCATAAGTCTAATGGTATGGTTGAGTGAGTTAATGGGACTTTGATGGCATACTCTGGAAATTGGTAATGGATCAACCTTCAGATTGGAGTTCCCCTCTTTCCACCGCCTTCTTTTCTTAAAACATTAGCTATCGTTATGCCATGGGGAAGAGTCTCTTTCAGTTACTATATGGATGGCACCCAGCTCTTCCAACACAGCACTATGCCTGTGTGGAAGATATCGGTGGAATGATCCTTAACATTACTTGACTAACCTAGTAAACACATTAATCAAGTTGCAGACCAAAGCGTACTCCTTCAGCTTGACCAAAAAGAAAAAGAACCAGGCTGCCAATCAGGAACAGCTAGATGGCTAGCTCAGTTCAAAGATGGAGAGCTGGTTCTGTTCCATGACCAGCATGGGTTTTGTTGGAAGTACATATTGGCCAGCATCTGGATTGGTCTGTTCAAAATAATTGAGAAAACATGTATTGACGCATAAACTATCAAGGACCCCGTGAGCAGTCAGATCATTAACAGAGTGCACTTGAAATTCCTATGGGTGTATAAACAATAGCAGGCTTATTGTCCAGTCAAGTGGGGGGTAATGCTAAAATTCTGATATGACTGGACAATAAGCCTCAAATAGCTGCAGCGGATTGGTTAAAATCCTTTAAAACGATTTAATAAGTCTAAATATTTGATCACCTTAAATAAGGCAATACTGAGCCCAGGACGTATAGTTATTAGACCGCCTCCAAATAAGGTGATAAGATGAGGTTTATTAGGACGAATATGCAGTATATCAACTCTAACTGAAGGTGATAATGAATTTAATAATAGTAGATTCTTCCAGAACCTCAGTTATGAGGATGAACTAATGAGGATATGGCGGTAAAGATACAGTTTAAGCAAAAGGAACAATAACAACCAAAGTCACTGATATATGAGCAAGATAAGAAGGTTGAAGAAGGGATGTTTGTTGGAAGGAAGCAAGAGCAGAGAAGAAAGAGTCTGCTATTAAAAATAATAGATTAAATAAATGTGGTGTGGCCAAAGCTATTGGCTTCATATCTATTAGATATTTTGTTTGTTTTGAGGACCAACAATCTTTTTATTGTCAGTCCATTGCTCAGTGGAATTGACCCTGTGCAACCCTTATGGCGGATCTCAACAATATCACCAAAAATATAACACCCCTCATCTATGATATTCTCTTCCCCAATAATCCTCTTTGGGCTCACATGGAAAATGGCCATGATATTTGCCCTTCATTTTTCATTTTAGGTATATTGAAGTAAGTGCCCTTCCCTTACCGCAGCCATGGCTTCTTCCCCCTCCAAAATTTTCCTATTGCCGCCCTGGAGGATTTTTTCTAATAAAGTTCTATCATCCCTACCCCTCTTCAATTTATCCAAGTGTGTCTCCTCCTGTGCTAGCCAATTAAAACCTTGTCCACTGCGCTGTTCCTAAAAAGTTATAATGCAAGCAGCATCAAATTTCCTTAATCATTGATTGCTAACCAATCAGTTCCACCAAATTATTGCTTTTTGATGTATTTTTCCCAATTTAACCCTTTTGAGTTTTTTAGCGGGTACAATGTCAACAGCCCTTATATCAAACTCAAATTTTTATTGGAATATTTTTCAGACTATCAATTGACACAACTCTCCAGTGCCAATCTTTCCCTTGAAAAGGCTACTCTTAATATACTCCCCCACTAGCAATCCATCAAATTGGCATCTGCTAGAACCAATATCCTCCTTTACCAAACCCTGCACGTGGTATGGAGCCACTGTACAAGGGTATTCCACTTCCTAATTACTTGTCAATTCTCCTAAGTGGACAGGGTTGAAAATAAGTATCTGGTTTATCAAATGTGTCACTTGTGCATAAATGCTATGAACACGCCAATATTTGAACTCTATTGCCCATCACTTATTAAGACAACATGCTTTTGCCTTCATGCTGTATATGATTTCCCTCGCTAAACCCAAAAAGTTTAACATGTTTAAGTGATTCACCTGGTGTGCATTCTAAATAAATTACCCTCACGCTTTCACCCTATCCTCCATACTGATAAATTTGACCCCTACCCTGCCCACTCTGGTGCGGTAAATGAGACACATTTCCCAGATGAGAGTCTCTCAACTTTTTCCCCATATGGCAAGGTCACTTAGGCTCACTGACGCACCATCAAACCTAATAGTTTTTATCTTGGTATAATGTAAGCAACTGAGAAAAAACAACCCGTGGTACCCCCTCTTGGGTTAGGAACCACTATTGCAGAAAAAGACTTAGTGAAAGTACTGATATGTTATTAGAAGGTCAAACTGTATATTACAATTGTTACAATAGGTATTACAACAGGGTAAGAACGTCAAAGGTAACTTTGCACTCAATCAGGTATGACTATATGAAGACAGTATATCCCAAAATAAACATGTAGATTGGTCAAAAGATATACTTTAATTTTGGAGACATACCCTTCTTTTCTACTTTAGTCTTATTTTGTGCTTCCAGAATCATAGACTTATCTTTAGCATAAACCTGGGTTCCTCTAATTAAGTTAGGGTTAGTTGATGGTAGATCCAGTAATTACTTTTCCACGTTCCCCCTTTCTAATTAGTGGCCCTTCCAAAATATATGGAAAGCTTTTAGAATGTAGTCTGTGCATCAGCCTACTCCGCAGTACCCAAATCTTCTTGTTTTTCCCATTATTGGTCCAATAAAAAGCCGTAGATGCCACCGCAGGGGTCATGCCAAAGATTGGGTACATTTTTAGGGCATGGTGAATATTGATCAGTGGGATGGTTTGTGGCGAATTCAGCTGGATAATTCTGGTAGCTTTTGTGGTTGTCTGGAATGTTGATGGCAGATTCAGATATGTAATTCTGGTAATTTCTTATTGACAGGAATGGAACTGGTTTAGGGTATTGTACATTTGGATGAACAATCAATAAGAATCAATCCATAAAAAAATCAGGGTCATGTGGCGAATACCTAAATTTTAGTCAGAAAATATCAATGAATATCTTGTAACAAACTGATAGGAATCAATCTGCTGAGAGACACGCAGAAATTGGGGCAAGGCAGTCTGAGGAAGCGGTGAATATTTATGGTTGTCCTAACCCAGATCTCAACAATAATGTTGTAAAATTTTGGCATACTGACGCCTGGTATTATATAGTCACTAATACAATTTATAAAGGTATGAAAATTGTCACCCTTCTAAAAAGGAGTACAGTGAAAACAATACTATAGAAGAAAGTTTTTATTAGATATCTGAATTGCACTACCCATCTGATACAGGATTTTACACTTATTTTTTTTGGAACACAATAACTCATCTGCTGACATATCTTATACACTTACCATATTTCTCATGGGGAACTTTTCTCTCTCGTTGCAAACACTTTTGCAACAAATTCAATTCAAGTCTAGGTAAAGTTTGATAATCTCATTGAGGATATTAGTTTGCTCCCAATGTCAGGGAGCAGTTGGGCGAGTAAAGTTAAGAGCACAGGTGTGGGCCCCACGTCAACCAAATTTCATAAACGTCCTGGCAAATATGGCGGAATAGATAGAATTAGTAGTAAAAACTGGAAGTTACCATTTCCCTGGAAATTCTGGCCTGGCAAGCGCGCTGAAACCAGTTCATAAATACGCCACACTCCCAACCACTATTGTCAGTGGAACATGGGGTGCATGTGTTCCTGGATATTTAACAAATGGCGCTTTGGGAGAAGTAAAGTGTAGATGTACACACACATTTCCAAAGCGTGGTGTACGTCACACCACACTCCATGCCTTGCAGTTGGCTGGATCTTGGATTCAAAACTAAAGATGCGGCGGATGAAGCTGCAAAAGTACGTGTAGTAGTGGTGATCCTGGATGGTCAATGGGTAGTCAAAACTAAACACACCCGCTGGACAAAATCAAACTAAATTTTTGTAACTTTCAACTTCCTATCTACTAAAATCAAGCGCACTGTGCTGGAGCACCACCTGAAAGCTGGGCTCTCTGAATATGAGAAAATTAATCCTTCAAGATGTAGCGCTTTACGCTCTTTCAGACCTGTGCATGGGCAAAGCGATAGCTGTACTCTCATCTGTGGGGATAGCAGAGGATTTGACCCAAATCCCTCATACCTCTTTTATCAATATTAATGGGCAAGACTCCCGCCCATTCAGGGTCACTGTGGATAGTGCGCCTCCTATCTGCACTTTCTATCATGCTTTTGTCCACAAGGCCCATACCTGCCCCACCAAGGAGGGCATTACTAAAAATGAAAGAATCTCAGATACAATGTGCGGTGCAGACGCCCACTATGAACTGGCACTAGACATTGACACAGCCTTCCCATGGGGAGCGCCAGGGTGTACATTCAAGTAAAACCTGTGTCCCCACAGGAGCGTAAGAAGACCAGCAGGCCCACAAGGTGGCAGCCAAGGAGGCGGCCAAAACCGCATCTGTGATCCTTTCAGCCCAGCTCCAGGAGGACATTGAGACTTTCGTGGTGGAAGCGGCTTGTGAATCCCTCCAACACTCAAGTTAGAATGTCCAAGCCGATCAGGCCACCCAAGCTGAAAACCTGATGGGTGAGTCACTTTCGCCCAACCAATGCTACCAAGCATCGATTGGAACTGAAGTGCCTAACAATATTCCTGCCAAGATTCTAACTTCATGAGATGGTGCACCGCAAGTGCACACAACGCCAAAAACTCATCCCACGGTGGGGAAAAAGCAGAAGGCAAAAGCCAATGTGAACCCCACAGCTAAAGCTTCCCATTCTGAACCATACTCCATTACACAGTACACCCACGCTGCCACACAGCGATGTGATGAAAAAATTGAAGGCTGAAGGGCTTGGGTGCCCTTCCCCTTGCACCTAAGGTGCGATGGGGAGAGCCTTAACTTTAAGGACTTTAAACATCGCTGGACTCAAGGCCTCACCATCCCGGGATAGAAAACTGAGTTTTTTAAAAATAATTTAACATGGCCATCCTGGCTATTCAGGAAACCCACTGTCCACGCGTTAAAGGGGAAGCATGGGCAACCATGCTTCTCCCTTCCCTTTCCTTTTGGTTTACACACTGTGAGGGTGCTTGTTTGTGTGAACTGTAGTTTTAAATTTATTTTATCAAAATTATACCTTGATGGCTGCATCCTTTTAGTCACCTTTTCATGGGATGACAAAGTGAACGCTGTTGTTAACATATACACCCCAACTTGTGCATGAGATTGTCAAAAATTTCTCAGCAGTCAATTCCCTTCTTCTTCCTGACCTATTTGTTGTTAGCGACATGAACTGCTGGACAAACCCAACCATAAACCGCTGGACATCGTCACTTACACCCCCACAGGGGCACGTTGAACCTTGTGTTCTCAAAAACACCCTAGGGTTGTTTGATACTCTGCTGCATCATGCTCCGCTACTCAATAACATTTCTCGCCCCCATGTGAACAATGGCCAGCTAAGGCCCATAACTCGCATTGACCTTATTCTCACGCTGTTGAAATTACATTTCCAAATTTCCCACTTCACCATGATGATAATTGATTTCTCTGACCACAGGATGGTATTGGTTTCCTTCCGCTTGTCCAATCCAGTGGCCCAGGCGCCAAAGTGGTGCAAAATCCGCCCCACCGAGATTGTGTCACCAAGATTTTCCTTGTGGGTGGAAACTGTGACCTCAGCTCTAGAGTTTGTCATACCATTATGTGCAGACCCAATTTTTACTTGGTCAACCTTCAAAGCAGACACAATCCACCAGGCTCGCCACCTCTCCTCCCATTTCTCGCGGGCTGCCTCAGCAATCATTGTGCACACGCTGTCAGAATTGGACCACCTGGAGCCTAATGTCCCCACTGCAGGTTACAGCCCAGCTTGGGGTCATAAGTGGGCGGAAGTGTCTGCTTGCCTCAATGCACCAGTAAGACAATGCAAGCATTGGGTTTGTGTTCAGTATAAAGCAAAACATATAACAGCAGGTGATACGTGTTACACTTACTTTTTTTGAAAATTCTTTTCACCACGCCAGAGTTTGGCCTGCACACAGGTGTGAAGGCCAGACCACTCCATCACGGATAAGCTGGCTGAAGTGGCAATCGAAATACATAATTATTACTCCAAATTATATTGATATGATCCAATTCCGCCAGCTGAAATGGAAATTTTTCTCAACAGTGCATATATCCGCACCATTTCCCAATTCCCAGAATCAATGAATTTGATTACTTGAGACAAACTCTGGTCTGCCATTCGCGGTGCACTGTACAGGAAATGCCTAGGTCCAGATGACATCCCTTATGAGTTCTATAAGAAGTATTCTAAAGATTTTTCCTCCTTGCTACTTGCCTCTCTGAACCAATGCGTTATGGAAACGCGCCTCCTTCCTAGTGGGCAAGAGGCCTTTACAATAACGTTTTACAAGAAAGGGGATAAGCTGGACTTGCCAACTGGCGCCCCATTTCACTCACTGACACAGACACAAAAAATTTTACTAAAATCATGGCTAACCATCTAGAGGTTGTTAACTCTGCTCTCATCTCCCCTGAACAATATGGTTTCATCCCCAAAAGGTCAATTTGGTTCATTATACACACCATAGATGCTTTTCTTTCTTGTAACAATCACTTTAGTTACTACGATTAGATTCAAACAGCAAATTTGGATAATCACACACAGGAAAGATGGGCAACTTTAATAACAAAAAATACAACATGGGAGAGAATCGCGGCAAGCGGTGCGCTTAACGGTGCAACTAAGGGCAAGAAACGCCCTGGAGGGGGACCAGGAACTCAAGCCATAAAAAAATTGCAAACTCAGACACCATCTGGGTTTATGGTATTTACTGTAAAGCACGCGCAATACATGTACATTCAATTCAACCAACCTTTGTCAAAGGTGGAACATGGGATCAGACTCTTCCTTGGGATGAGTCACCGACCCTGTGGGAGAAAAATGTGAGGCACAGCCCTCACCTTTCCCTCACGCGGTGTACATAGCCACCAACAACATGGGCCACAGCTGGATTGATATTGGTTTTGAAACAGCTGATGAAGCTGATGCTGCAGCAAAAATCTGCATGGAAATTGCCCTCCCTGAGGGCAAAAAATTGTGCACACCGCGCACACCAGATGGAACAAAGTGAAAACTTTGTTCATCTCCTTTGACTCGCTCCCCACCAACCTTCCTCGTAAGGTAATCAAGGAGGAGCTCCGCAAAGGTCTTGTGGCCTACGGAGAAATCCAACAACTCAAATTACAGCAATTTTGATTAATGCCCAACCTGTGCACGGGCAAATCTATCGCTGTAATCAACCCTTCCCAAAAGTGAAAGATGATTTATCCAGAATTCCCCGTGCAGCAGAATTTCCCTTTGCAGATGGGGGCCAGTTGGCCGCATTCTGAGTTACACCGGAACGCGCACCACCCATTTGCAACCACTGTGGCTCACTGGGCCACAAGGAACATGCATGCCCTGTAAAAGAGGGCTTAATGGAAAATGACTATTGTGAAGAAGCTATGGACGAAGATAATGAAAACTTCGCCAAAATGACTGATGGCCACCACCCATTCTGCTAGGGTGAAGATGGACTATACTCCATCGTGGACCCAGTTACAAGTAAACAGCGTAAAGCAGCACAAAAATCCCACAAGAGAGCAGCGGCTGAAGCGGTGCACACGCGGAATCCGCCATTAACCCTGGACAAATTTGGGAGGATATTTCGGATATTCACTGAACCAACCAAACAGAACAATATGCCCAGGTCAAAAATTTTCACAGTAACCAGACTGAGCCACAAAGCGTCATCAGTCATGCACATACTGAGGAACAATGCAACCGCAATTTGGGTGAAAATGCAGTGCACAATGCAACAAAGTTGAACCTCAAAAATATAAAATCCAATCAACAACCCGCATCAAATCAACATGAGACCTGTGCAGGAAAAGTTGACGCAAATGCAAAAACCGCATTTACCTTGAATCATTGGGTCAGATCAAGGGAACCAACAATGGCAGTGAAAGAGTTGGAGTACAGATGCGGAGCATGGCCAAAATGAGCCGCGGTGGGATAGGACCAGAGGGTCCTCCCAACTGCTCCTGAGGTGCCGCGGGCACCTCAGTGTCAATAGGGATGTTAAATATCGCGGGAGCCAGGGCTCATACGTCCCAAGCCAAAAAGCTGGCATTCCTGTAAAAACCTCTTGTAGACATCTTGGCCATCCAAGAAACCCACTGCCTACAAGGGGAAGAAGAATCCTGGTCAACCAGGGTCGCACTATCACAATCAGTATGGACGTCTCACTGTGGGGTGATAGTCCAAAACAACAAAAAATTTAAAATTACAAATTCATCATCACACTTGCATGGTCAAGTCCTGGTAGCAACAATCACATGCCAAGATGAAATAATTTCGTTAGCATGTATCTATGCACCGTGCACTGCAACTGAGAGAAAAAAATTTTGAAAAAATTCCTACTCTCACCCTCCCACTAGATATCATCATGTTAGGTGATTTCAACTGCTGGGATAACCCCAATACAGATTGATGGCCTAATCCCAGGGGATACCCACCTGGACACATTGAATATCGCACAATGAAGGCATCCTTGGCTTACAGGATGCTCTTCCCCCCAATTCACCACTCCTTCCCCACATGACAAGACCCAACATATGTGAGGGACTGCTCATATCGATGAGTCATATTGACCACATCCTCATCCCACAATCCCACCACTCAAGAATCTCCAAATTTACAACAAAAAAGATCAATTTTTCTGATCACCAATTAGTTACGGTGCAGTTAGCACCAACCCAATCCCACACATAGGTGTCGCCTTGGAGAAAGCTTCACCCAGAAAATATAAGATTGCCTGAGATATCTGACTGGGTTGAAAACAAAGCTACAAACCCAGAATTCACAGCCTCATTCACTTTGGATCCCATCGGAACATGGGAAAATTTCAAAAAGGATTTAATCAACAAAACCTGACATATTGCATCACACAAGTACATCGGACACAGCCACAATCAAGCAGACCTTGGCAGAACTAGACCACCTGGAAATAAATACTCTGAGATCTGGCTATAGCCCTAATTGGGGATGCAAATGGGCAGAAATTTCAGCTTGACTTAACGATATCATCTTTGAACACCACCACAGAATCAAAGTATCGAACAAAGGTAAGTTCATAAAGGAAGGCGAAACCTGTTTGACATACTTTTTCCACCAATTCCACTCCTGCGGAAACCAGCCCACATGCACACAGGTCTGCAAGACCAACGGCACCGTGGCAACTGACCCTGAGGAGGTCAAGGCAGAAGTACACCGCTATTACACTGAATTATAATACAATATGCCAACAGATCCACAAAAAATTAAAGAATTTATTCAAACTGCCAAGATACAAAGTACACCACCAAATTACAATATACTATCCCTTATCACACGGGAGGAGCTTTGGGAAACAATTCGCGGTGCACCACGTAGGAAATGCCCAGGGCCTAATGGGATACTCTACGAATTTTATAAAAAATATTTTCAACAAATTGCCCCCCTCCTATTGGCGTCAATGAACCAGAGTTTGTTGGAAACACGCCTATTACCAGGAGGCCATGAATCCTACGTTATAACCTTGTATAAAAAGGGTGACAAGTTGGACCTGGCCAACTGGCGCCCAATTGCACTCTCCAACACTGACACAAAAATTCTAACAAAAATTCTAGCAGCTAGATTAGGCGCAATTGCATCTGACTCCTATCACCCAATCAGTTTGGGTTTATACCAGGGCGTTCAACCTGAAACAACATACACCCCGTTGCAAACATTTGCCAATCCAAAGCAACTGGTGCCCTGGTCTTCTTGGATCAGGAAAAGGCGTATGACCGTGTTAGCTGGACATACCTAAAAGAATGTCTACATGCCTTCAAACTCCCACCAAGATTCATAAAATGGGCGATGCTCCTAACAGAATCTGCAACCATGGCTGTATGCGGCCCTGGATTCCTAACAAACAATATCAAACCACACAGAGGGCTCAAACAAGGGGATACCCTCATCCCACTGCTATACATTTTTAGCTTTGACCCGCTCCTCTGAGTAACTGACTCACGTCTCATGGGGATAACCGCACAAGGACAACCAACAGTCAAGATACTGGCCTTTGCAGATGACTGCGTAGCAGGTATAGCAAACAATGAAGATGCCCGACAGCTGGAACACACTTTAGAGGAATACTCCAAGGTGAGCAATGCATCGCTCAACAAAAGGAAGACAGAAATCATCCTCTTAGGCAAATACACAAACAATTGGGCCACAACATCAGAACCTCACACCAACATTCGAAGAAAAGACCCAATTATCTTTACCCTTTGCAACACCTCCCACCACCACTCCTGTCTGATACCTTGGAATCTGGCTAGAATCAGGGGGATATGCTAATGAGACAATGGAAAGTAACCTGTTACAACGGGTATCCAAACGCGTAGCCTCCCTCAAGGGGAGAACCCCAGGACTAACAGGACGAGTTACAGTTGCTAACTCACTCATCCTCCCAATACTGTGGTACCAGGCCCATGCGATAGCCTTCTCACCTACCTTTATAACCTCAATTCGCGCGCTTATCCAGGGCTGGCTGTGGCTTGGCTCTCACCCTCCTATACGGATGGAAACACTATTTGGCCCACGCTCAAGCGGAGGCATGGGACTAATAGATTTTGAGAGCCATGCCAATCACATCCTAGGTACCTGGATAAAGGAAATCCTTGCTCCAGACCTCCCGCAACAACATTGGTCCAGAGCAGCAAGGACTAACTTTGCACAGGCGCTCAAATTAACCAACCCACATAGTCCACCCAGACTACTTTCATACCTTGCCAAGCACCCTACTGCAACGGGTCCACATGGAACCTCCCCTCATTTCAAACATATCCTCCGAACTATCCGCCATATGGGATGGACCATAGAGAACATGGGTACTATACAGGGAAGGGGACGACCCAGCCCCCAATTCAAATTAAGAAACCCAGAAAACCACCCCCAGAGGGATATGCTCGCAACAACCCTCAAGCATTGTTAGGATAGAATACCTAGATATGCTGGACATTCCCTATGATTTAACCACACAGAAAGCAATGTGGAAAATGACACACCACCCACTCCTACAACCAAGGATAAGAGCAAACGCCTGGCACTGTTTGAGAAGGACCTATAGGACGGCGGACCGCTCCAACTCCCTCCACAAAACATGTGCAGTATGTGGAGGGGAGGGATCCCTACATCGCCGCCTAGAAACATGCCCCCCAACCAAAGCTATATGGCAGGAAGTCGCACGCCTGCTCAAGATTCAAAACGAACAGGAATTCTCGATATCAAAGAGTATCTTCGCGCTCCAGATCGAGTCACCAATCACATTTACCCTCCGCTCCCTAATAATACCCATTGTAATGTGGACAATACACACAATTGCATTAGATGCGTTCAAGGTCACGGTCCCAACCATTCATGGGATTATTAAAAGATTCCATGTCCACTACTAGAGCACTTCCAAGCCTGGCTCTATGGATATATGAGACCAAGACAAAAAGCGCTCATAGAATCATGGTTCCCACTCTGGTTCCTCCACACAGACCCTTTCCTTCACACCTGCTCCATAGCAGGGAAACCCCCTCGGAGTAGTGCACCAACCCCCCATACCTGGCAGTTCCGCTGGCAACAGGGGTAACTTGAGTACCCTGGGGTGCCCAATTTTTATATTTCTTAGTTATTCTCTTAGTTTCACATATATTCAGGAATGTCTGTCCCCTGGTCGGCTTACCTCAGTTAAATAAAATATACACACCATAGACAACGTATGTCAAACCACAGCTTCTGGAGCACTTGTGTTTTTAGACCAGCAGAAGTCCTATGATAGAGTCAACTAGAATTACCTCAGAGCCTGCCTCCACAAGTTCCACCTCCCCTTTCGCTTCATTAATTGGGTGATGTTGCTAACGAAATCTGCCAAAATGGCTGTGCGTGGCCCTGTCTTCCTCACGGATAAAGTCCGCCCTCAAAGGGGCCTACGCCAAAGGGACCCTCTTAACCCACTCTTGTATAACTTCAGCCTTGACTCACTTCTTCAAAATGTGAATGCCCGCCTTACTTGTGTCCATGTGCAAGGACAAGCACCAGTCAAGATGTTGGCGTTTGATGATAATTGTGTGGTTGGGGTGTCTAAGAATCATGATGCACGTGCGCTTGAAGATGTTATCCAGGTTTACTCCAGGGTAAAATAATGCCGCACTTAACGCCTCCAAAACTGAATTTTTTTCTCCTTGGTTGGTATCAAGACCGCTGGTCCCCAGCGCCCAGTTTTCTACCCGCCTCATCAACTAGCTCACGGGATTTCTTGCCTGCCCACCCCACTCCGTCCGCTTGTGCTCCCCTTTGTGCCACGCCCCACCGTTGGCCCTGTCCGCCATTTGGTGGTGTGGCTGGAGGTGGGAGGGTACCCTCATTGGTGATGGAAAACCATATCCTAGACAACGTTACAAAACGCATAGCTTCCCTCAAAGCCTTCCAGACCTCCCTTACAAGCAGGGTAGTGCTAGCCAACTCTATGCTCCTTTTTAAAGTTTAGTTTGGGGCCCACGCCATCACTTTTCCCCTTGTTTCTTCAATTCACTATACGCCCTTCTACAAGGGTGGCTTTGGTTAGGCCACCCGCTGCTGGTGTGCCTGAATGTCATGTTTGGCCCTCGCCATAGTGGTGGTATGAGCCTGCTCAACTTTGAGGCCCATGCTGCCAAAATCCTTGGCACCTAGATCGCCGTCGTCACCAGCCCTACAATCTCAGCCCTGCACTGGTCCCGCACGGCCCACTTTAACTTCTCCCACGCCCTAGGCCTCACCAATCCTACACACTTACACTCTCTGTTAAAGTATCTTGCTGCACATCCTTCTGCTGCGGGCCCACATGGGACGTCGCCCCACTTCAAAAGGATCCTCCTCTTCATGTGAAGCGCTGAGTGGAGAATTTGCATCTGTGGGCACACCGCCCAGAGGGGACGCCCATCTCCCCGGTTCACCCAGGAAGTACAAGGACTACCCATTCTGAACGGAGTAATACCCATGAGATTCCCTACAATAGCCAGGGTAGACTACCTGGACATGGTGGACATCCCCTACTCCCTAGATACCCAGAAAGCTATCTGGAAGTACGCCCACCATCCTCTTCTGCAGCCGCATATTCATTCCCATATGTGGCACTGCTTGAGATGGGTATACCATACTGCTGAGCGCTATAACGATTTGCACTCATCCTGCGTTGTATGAGGCCAGTATGGAACACTGGTTCACCACCTGGAAGAGTGTCCTCCATCAAAAGTGATATGGCGTGAGGTACAATATCTATCTCGCCAGGATCAGGCACAGCCCATCAGCCTGTCTCAGGACATGTTTGCTTTATCCGTGGTTTCCCCTCTTCCTCCTTCCCTCCATGTCTTGGTAGTAGCAATTGCTATGTGTACAATCCACACGATTGCCTTGGATGCTATCTCAGGCTCCACACCTACCCTCCAGGAATCTCTACGCCAGTTCCAGTCGCACCTTGTGGACCACTTTCAAGCATGGATGTTTGGGTACCTCCCACCCTATCGCCGCCAGATGGTCTCATCCTGGTTCCCAGTTTGGTTCATCATTTTCAGACCCCTTCCTATATATGTGCTCAATAGTGGCGCAAGCCCCAGCACACGTAACCTCCCTGACTTCTCTTGGCGTTCCCGCTGGCAACAGGAGATAGCGTCTGCTTCTCTGAGGTGCCCTCCTCTTACTGAAGTTCGTTTTTGTTGTTTAGTGTCTTATTGGAAGTGTCCGTCCCCTGGTCATCCTTCCCTGAATAAAATTAAAATTACCATCTTTCCCATGGGCTGTCATTAAAGCAGCGTTTAATTGCATTGTCACACTAGTGCAGTTATTCTTTTTGATGCCTTAGGCTACCTAGTCAATTGCCATTTTAATACTAGATGTATGTTAATCCATATCAAATAAATTCTCAAGCTTTATTACTCCTGTTTTTAAGCAAGCAACTGTGCTTGTGCAGTTAATTATGTTCTAATTCATAGTGGGATCTTTTTAATGTTCTCATCTTTATTCTGGATAATCATTATCAATTTTGACAGTCAAGTAAGTAACTGGACCCAAATTATTGTACTACATATACATCTCGCCATCAAAGTGGCATTAGAATATATTTTACCTCTCCTTCATGGCGGTATTTATATATTTACCTTGCCATCTTGGCGATGATCAAAGTTCCTAAGTCTCACTACTACAAATCATACTATCTCACCATGACATAGACAGTGAATATAATGAAGCTGGCTAACTGTCAGTGGGTCTTATTATTCAGTCAACTAAATTTCCAACACACCTCCTGTTGGAAAAAATACAAGTCCAATATTGTGAGAAGAGAGTTTTAAAGGTAAATAATAAAAATATTGGCCAAAAGACCCCGGTCAATTCCCAGTGTAGCCCCTTGAATCAGGGTACACTTCTATTAGTATTTGGGAAAATAGTACGAGTTTGGGTTAGTGAATTTCTCCAACTATTTTCAAAATCAGGGGTGTCCATTATGGTTCCTCCCCAGCCCACTTATAATTTAAATTAAGCACCTACGCCAAACACCCCTTTTATAGCCTTGGAGGGGGTCTCACAAGGTGCAATTATTTTCTTTAAGATTATTTGGCTCAAATATATAAAATTTTGCCTCACAGACATGTCCTACCTACTCTCAACCCTCCTCGGCCATTCCATTAAAATGAGCTGAGTTTTGAGAGCTCTGATAGGTTGAACACCCATATTTCCTAAATAGGTTTGAAGCTAATGTTGAATTGATGCCTATCTCAGTCCAAGCCCCAAGTTAGTTTAAATACTAATCAACTTATGAATAGGGCTCTCTTATCAACCCATCTATATCACTAATAAAATAACTAAAAATCCTTCTTATTTTCTAAAGTTATTTTTTTCTAATTTATATGAGTTTTTTATACAATTTTCATGAGAAAATTATCTAGCAGTTTAGAATCATATTTCTCCTGCAATTTTATTGTTGTAGCTCATTGTCAAAGTGCACCAGAGAACTTATCAACTGCCTGAATCCCAAGTGATGCTCACTACGGTGGGGCCTGTACACCACAAAGTAAATATCCAAAAAATGGCGGTTGGTGGAAGATTAACCCTCACAACATCCTTGCTTCTTCTGAGTTCCAGCTAATTAAATTAGAACAACTTCTAGCCAATTCTTTGTCCCACCTAAAAAGGCTTGAGCAGCGCCCTTATCAATGCCCTCATGGGGCCTCCCCTATTATTAAAAAAACCCCTCTCCAAGACAAGTTCAGACATGGTGAGTGCTTTATTGCCTCCTTCCATTACGTTTATGAATCTGCGATGGAAGTAGCAACTGACCGTTAAAAACCAGTACATTCTTCAATGCTTGAGTCATATAGCTAAAAAAAGGTCCCAAAATTGGTCAACCTCAGCACTTGGGTGGAGGTTAAGCAAGCGTTTTTTTAAGAATTTGGTTCCAAGAAGAGTTTGCAACGGCAAAAACAAGCTTTTATATTCCTTAGTCTGCAAAAGGGAGAATCAATCACCTCTTTTGTTGTGCGCTTTTATAGTAAAGCTCAACCTATGTTGCTTGCCCAAATGATCCCTCTTGATGAAGCTATTGCTGCTGTTTTAACTGGATTGGAATCTCATCCCTCATTGGTGATGCATATCTCTGCCGTCAAGCGCACCTTCCAAAATGTACGGTATATTAAGGAGGCTCTGCTAGGGGTGGCTGACTTTCGTGGTTTTGACCTTATGCAAAGAGCTCCAAGGCAAGATTTTAATTTCACCCCTCCAGCCTCTACTATGGCTGTCTCCTCTGGAAACCTGCTCCCTCGGAACTGTGGCAACATGCTCCTCCACCATGTGAAAATATCCAGATGGTACTTGCAGTGATGGGGCAGCGCTTTCCTCCAGCATCAGTTCCTAGAGCTCAGCTGGTGAAGTCAGTTATCATTTTTGCCCTGTTCCCCTCGCTTTTTGTAGCGGTCTTCTAAAGTGGTTCAATTGTTATGTCCCTCCAAGCCTTTTTCTCTATCCCCCTCGGCCTCTTCTCTGGTTGCCTTTAGTTAAAAACCTGAGGTCATGGGGAAGCCCAATCCTGTCACTTCAAATACTAAAACTCAAGCCTAAAATTCCACCACCTCCCCCAAAAGTTACTAAGGTGAATGAGCAATCCCAGGTCCTATCCTGTAATAAGGGAATCCCTGAAGCTACCTTACAATCTATGGGCTCCCTGACATGCATTGATAACCCCTTTGATGATGTTTTCTGAAGGAGGTTATCAAGATGTAGGCTATTATGTCCTATAAGCCCCAAACCGAAGTGAAGGTACTTGGCAGATTTAACTCAGACAGATTATATGCGGCTAGGATACCCCGTCATACTTATCTTTACTAAGTGCTGAGGGGTCTGAAGGTTATTTACACTGCTAGTGACGTTGACCAGTTCATCGCCTCACTAATCCAATCCGCCTGAGAGTGTGCACCCTGAAGTCTATCTAGGAGAAATACCTAAGACTGTCAAAAGGTTAGTTCTACTCTTTGGCTAAAAGAGGTCCTAGCTATTTCTCTCAATTGGTGGAACTTTAACAAAAGTGGAGGTTTTGATAATGGAGTATGGGTCAAATCTATTATTGACACAAAACCCCTTTGAATGTTGTGTCATTCAAACTCACAAAAAATATTAGGCTGGCTTCTGACCTCGACTACACCCAAGAGTTTGGTACTTCTGGTCCCTCCAACACATGCGCTATTGGGGCATACTCTTCCTTGCCCATTCGATTTGGGAAGCTCGTTTTGTCAGCACCAGCAGTGGCTCTGCTAACAAATAATTACAGCCTGCTCATTGGTACACAGTTTATGCTTGAGTATGAAGGGATCATTAACTTGAAGCAGGGCTATCTCTCTCTACTTAATTACAAGGTCCCTCTGATTCTGACCAATGATGCTTAAAAAAGATTACGCCTACAAAGTGGAGTACCCCTCCTCAGACTGATCATTACACTACACCACAACATGAAGATATACAAAAATGTTGCCCAAATCAGTGGATGCTCTAGATGGTATCCCATTCTATGCTTTTAAAGAAGTAGTAATTAAGGCAGGTGAATAAAATTGTAGTTGATATCAAGATTACACTGCAAATCCCCCACAACTGCTTACTGCACCTAACCAGCGTTGAGGGTGTTAGTCCTCTAGAAGCCCGAGTAATACCTGGTGTGCTAGACCCAGACTATCATCGTTCTATAAATTTCCTTCTGGGTAATCTCATCCCTAAGGACATGGTCATAAAAAAGCATCAGGAGATCTGAAGAAGCCTGCTAATTCCCATTGAGGACATCAAGCAAGTTCACTGTATTGGGTCTATGGAGGATATGGGCTTACCAGTGATCAGGGTTTATGTACCCTGCCTACCATTCTTATTTCTGGGGAGCTAACCCCAGCAGAGCTTAATAAGCTATAGATCATTGGAATCCTATAGCGACATTTTCTTTAACTCTGATCCTAATTATGGGCACACGAAAATGTGAACTCACACAATTGATGTTGGAGATGCTCATTCCATCCAAATTGCCATCCCAAAGCTCTTGGGCTCCCCTCTTCTACTAATAAAGAAGAAAATGGAGGTCATAGGGTAGTTATGGACTACCTCAAATTGAACAATCTAACAAAAAAGGATTTTTATCTTATCCCCCATCTTGATGACGCTTTGGCCCAACTCTCTGGATCCAAGTTCTTTTCCACTATGGACTTGGCTAGCGGGTATTGGCAGATGGATCTTTCTCCACAGGATCAGGAGAAGTGTCCTTATCTGTAGAGAAGTCCTGTTTCAACTCACTCGTCTCCCTCAGGAATTGTGCAATGTGCCTGTAATTTTTCAGCAGGTGATGTATCAGATCCTACAGGATATGAAACTGAGTTGTGTGATTGTCTACCTGGAAGATATAACAGTTTTCCAAAACGTTCAACGAGCACCTCACGCACCTAAAGTAATCATCTCAACGTCTGTGGGCTTCTAATATTAAGTTGAAGCCATTAAAATGTACTTTCTTCCAGGAGAAGCTAGATTTCCTTAGTCTTGCGATCTCTCAAGATGGAATTTGACCTCTAAAGGACAAGATTAAAGCGATAGCTAAGATTTCTGCTCCCAAAACCCTTTGATATCCAGGTGTTTTTAGGAATGATGGGGTACTACCATCGGTTCATCCCAAAGTTTGCCCAGTTCAGTGAGCCCCTCATACATCTCTTGGCTAAAAACATCCATTCAATTAAGGTGCCAAACAAAAAGCCGCGTTTGAGACCCTGAAAGATTTATTGTAACAAAAAACAATCCTCCATCACCCTGACTATGGAAAGCCCTTCATATTGTTCACGGATGACTCTGAATATGCTGTTGAAGCTATATTAGCTCAATTGGATGAGAATAGGGACGATCACCCTGTGTCCTACTTCAGAAAAATGCTCTCAAAAGTTGAACGCAACTACAGAGTTACTGAGAAGAAGTTCCTGGACGTCCTGATTAGTATCAAATACTACCGCCCCTTCATATATGGGATATCATTCAAAGTGGTTACCAACTACGCCTCTTTGAAGTGGTTGCAAGATATGAAGGACCCCACTGGATGGCTGGCTTTCTGGGCTCTGAAGCTCCAGCACTACGACATAACCATGAAGCATCAGGCATGAACTCGCATATGAATGTAGATGGGTTGACGTGGCTGCCTGTTCTTCACTTAGACAATAGTGAAGCTGAGAAGTCACATGACCTCCTCATGACTCCTTACGCATGGACTGATGAAGATGAGCCAGTAAAAAAGATGCTTGCATGGCATTCCCAAAACACTAAGGTGGAGAGCAGAAAGTTTTACAAGAAATTAGGAGTAAACTGGTTGCCCTATATCTGGCCATCCATACGAGTACCCATGACCATGGAGTCTCACACTATCATGGGCCATGGCGGAGTCCAAAAAACCTATGAGTGGTTAAAAGAGAGATACTATTGGGAAGGCATCATGGAGACCATAGCTGAAGTCCTGGATTCCTGTCTGACTTGTAAAAAGCAATCTAGCTACAAGACCCACTTCAGTATCAACCAACTACGCCCCAACAACCTTTCCGCACCATAAGTCTGGATTTTTTAGGTCCTCGCCCTCAGACTACTGGGGCAATCGTTACATCTTGGTTGGAATTGACCATTTTACCTAATGGGTAGAAGCTGTTGCTCTCCTCGCTTAGAATGCCAAAGCCACTGCTACTTTTTACATCAAAATATCTTCACATGGAATGGCTGCCCCAAGTCCTCCTTTGTGACAATGAAAAAAAACTTCACCTTCAGAGTGGTAAAACTCCTCACCAATTCTATGGGAACACAACAACTCTTCTTGGCCCCTACAATCCATCCATCAATGGGGCCGTAGAAAGAGTATATGGAACCCTGGTCTTTAAACTCCAAAGAAAGGCCAATTTGGACCCTCTTCATTGGGATCTCTACCTATCCAGTGCGCTTATGGCCTATTGCATTAGTTACCATTGTATCCTCAAATTTTCCCCTTTGCTTTTGTTGTATGGGCGAGAACCTGGGGTGCCAGCTTTTTTTATCCAAAGATGTCTTCTCAGACAGGACTGACCCTGAACAAGCCATGAAAAATTAGCCCAGCACGTCATCCAACTACAAGCAGAGGTAATGACTAACTTAGCAAAGACTGTCACTAAAGAAGGCTGAGCAGCCAATGAGATCTGAGCCAATCTTCCTTCCTTCCAAGTATCAGACATGGTACTATATATTACCACAATAAAATAACCTCTAGGAATAAGAAGTTTGGGTACTTCTGGGAGGGACCTTTTGTCATCACATATAAGTGAGGGGATGAATACTCCATCAAATCCCTTGCTTCTGGAGTTACCATCAACCAGGTTCAAGGCTGGTTCTTACGCATTTATTCACTCCCTACCTCTCTTGAAGGGGGTATTGTCAGACAATTACAAGTCTGATATTGTGAGAAGAGAATTTCAAAGTAAATAATAAAAATATCGGCCCAAAAGACCCTGGCCAATTCCCAGTGTAGCCCCTTGAATCAGGGTAACACTTCTATTAATATTTGGGCAAATAGCACGAGTTTGGGTAAGTGAATTTCACCAAATATTCAGCAAAATCAGGGGTGTTAATTATGGTTCTCCCTGGCCTAATTCTAATTTAAATTAAGCACCTACGCTAAACACCCCCTTTTATAGCCTTGGAGGGGGTCTCAAAAGTTGCAACTATTTCCCTCAAGGTGATTGGCTCAAATATAAAATCTTTGCCTCACGGATATGTCCTACCCACTCTTGACCCTCCATCAGCCATTCCATTAAAGTAAGTCAGGTTTCATGAGCTCCAATAGGTCAAACAACCATATTTCCTAAATAGGTTTGAAGCTAATGTTGAATTGGTGCCTATCTTGATCCAAGCCCCAAGTTAATTCAATTACTAAGCATCAACTTATGAATAGAGTTCTTTTTTGACCTATTGCAACCACTAATAAAGTAACTTGAAACTTATCTTAACTTTCTAAGTTTATTTTTTCTAGTTTATATGTTTGGTTTATACAATCCCTTAAGAAAATTATCTAAGTAGTTGAGAAACATATTTCTCCTGCAATTTTATTGTTGTAGTTCAGGGACATAATGCACCAGCAAGTTTATCAATCGCCTGAATTCCAACAAACCCCTTAATTTTTTAATAAAACATTTCTAGTCACATATATTCAGTGTTCCAAGCTTTTCTTTCTAATCAAACCCACTTTTTAAGCGAAATCTAAATTTAAAAAAACTAATCAATTGCAATCCATTTAGCCACAACGCTGACCCACTGATGTCCACGGCCCCGCCGCCTGCTGCTCTCATGTGGGTAAGTGGCGAAATTCCACCTAGTGTTTTCTGTTTGGGGGAAAATGCGCTCAGACTGGTTCATCCAGTCCTAATAAATTCTTAGGTTGGTTCATTCCACCCAAGAATCTCGCCATCCACCTCGCACAATCCCAGGTGGTGCCCTGCTGCCCTCTCATACTCCCCCACTCACACATGAATTTCAGCCTTTGGGTAAATATGAGAAGTTGTTCCCATATGTGGGCAAAGCCATTATTGAAATGGCACAGGTGGTAATGCAACCTGCCAGGTTCATTAATTTCCACCCTTATAATGGATACTTTGATCTAGTTTTCACATGCAAAGCTGATGTTGCCACTGCAGCAACTGTGTCCCTGGTTTTCCAGGGAACCCCCAATTCCCACAATGCGCACCCTACTCTCACTGACACTATATTGGTGGTTCAGTTCACTGGGTTGCCCACTCACCTTCTCCTGCGGTGCTCCATCAGGAGCTGATGAAAGGTTTGACAGTTTATGGCACTGAACTCATCCATAAATTTATGGTCCCCAATGGAGCTACACGCCTATCTGGTCCTTGGGCATCTGCCATGGTCAGCCCTAAATTTCTAACATTGCAGAGCAGCTTCCCCTCGTGCCTTTATTGCGTCTGCCCCTGACTACCCATTCTGGGACCACATTGAGGGCAGACAGACCATCTGTTCATCCTGCTTTAAGTTAGATCACTCAAAGTGTAGCTACCTCTACTTTGCTGCTTCCACTGCCTCAGCAGACTTGACCACCAGCTCCCTCTCTACCAACTGCCCCACAGCCCTCTCAGAATGGGGGGCAATTCTACCCCCTCCTCCAAAACCTGCCACTTCCACACCCACAGCAGCCAATCAGGCCCCTCCTAAGCCCAGTGCCGCCAATGCTCTCACCAATCATGAAGTGGCTTGGAAACCAATTTGCTTATGAGCCCCAACCCAATCACCTGCCTCAGCCATCCCACTTGAGGAAAAAATGGAATTGTATGACATGAACCCCTGGTCCTCATTGGACGAAAACTGACAAATCTGGTAATGTGATTGAAGTCTCCAAAGTCAACATAAGAGAATATATCCCTACATGATCCCCATTGAGATCCCTCAGTGCTTTTTGCCCCACACACAAATGATGATTTGTTATGCACCTAACACCAATTCTCTGGGAAGCTGCTGCCCAACCCAAAAGCAGTTTCCTCCACAAAATGGTTGCCCAAACAGCAAATAGGCTTGCCAAAGCTCTCCCCATCCCATTCTTGCCCCAACCTGCCCCCCACGGAGCAAACTTATCATTATCCAGTTTTATATACACACCACAGATGCCATTCAGAAAGTGGTTTCTGCTACTCAATTCAAAGAAAAAGTTACCCATGCTACCACCAATTTAGTTTCCCAACTTCCTTCCACCCGCATTCAAGCAGAAAAATTCTTGTCTACTTACCTGAGCACAATTTACAATGATGATAATTTCTATAACCAACTGATCTTATGCAATCTTTCCCCGCATATTGCTGATAACTCCATGCCCTTGCTATCTGCCTTGGCCCACACTTAGAATGATATGGAACCCAAGGATGAACCCCCTGATCCCTATCCCCCTTCTGCCATGGTGGGATAAGCGGCTCACCGCTGTGACACCTGGATGGTTGTGTTCTCATTTTTTGTGAGTCTTAATGCTCGTTTTGGGCATTTGATTCATATTTTTAAATTTAAATTTATTGTGTGGGAAGGCCAACCATGGGATGGACACTTCCAAATATGACTCAGAAGAGACAAAACTTAGTACCAGGGAAGGCACCCCAGAGAAGTGATGCTATCTCTTGTTGCCAGTGGAAACGCTACTTATGGGGAGGGGGAGGGAACGTGTGGAGGGGCCATAGCCACAACTGAACACGTGTGGAGGAAGGGGTCTGATTTGATGAACCAGACTGGGAACCAGGAGGAGACCAGCTGTCAGTGATGCGGTGGGAGGTATCCAAACATCCACGCTTGAAAGTGGTCCACCAAATGAGACTGGAATCTGTGGACAGCTTATGGAGGGTGGGGGTGGAGCCTGCGATGGCATCTAAGACAATTGTGTGGATGGTCCACATGGCGATTGCAACCACCAAAGCACGGAGGGAGGGTGGAAGAGAGGGGGCCATTGATAGAGCAAACATATCTCTTGACAGACTGAAGGGATGCGTTTGATCCTGGCCCAGCAGACGTTGAACTTCGCGCCATATTACTTTAGAGGTAGGGCACTTCTCCAGGCGGTGGAACAGCGTTCCATACTGGCCACACATGACACAGGATGATTGCAAAGCAATAGAGCGCTCATCTGTACGATACACCCGCCTCAGGCAGCGCCACACATGGGAGCGGACTTGAGGCTGCAACAGAGGATGGTGTACGTATTTCCAGATAGTTTTTTGGGTCTCAATGGAGTAAGGGATGTCCATCATGTCCAGGTAGTCCACCCTGGATAGGACATGGGGCCAAATGGGGATCACGCCATCATGGATGGGTAGCCCCTGTACCTCTTGTGTGAACTGAGGAGAGGGGCGGCCTCTTTGGGTTGTATGTCCGCTAATATGAATTTTCCACTCAGTGCTCCACATGGAGAGTAGGATTCGTTTGTAGTGGGTTTTAGTCCCGTGAGGACCTGTGGCCAATGTGTGTGATGCGAGGTATATCATCAGGTAGTGGGGGTTTGATGGTTTGTTGAGGCCCAAGGCGCGGGAGAAGTTGGAGCAGGCCGCGCGGGACCAGTGTTGGGAGGGGAGTGTAGGGGCGGTGACGGCCGCAATCCAGGTGCCCAGGATCTTGGCAGCATGGGCTTTGAAGTCAAGCAGGCCCATGCCACCATGATGATGAGGGCCAAACATGACCTCTAGCCATACTGGTGGAGGGCGTCCTGACCAAAGCCATCCTTGCAGCAAGGCATACAAGGATTTGAAGAAGCTTGGGGAGAAGGGGATGGCGTGGGCTCCGAACCAGACTTTGGAGAGGAGCATAGAGTTGGCTAAAACAACCCTGCCAGTAAGGGAAGTAGGGTGGGCTCTGAGAGAGGCGATTCGCTTCATCACGTTGTCCAGAATATGGCACTCCATTACTTCTGACGCGTATCCGCCTGCCTCCATCCACACGCCCAGATGGCGTACCAGTCCTATGGTAGGACGTGGCGCAAAGGGGAGCACCAGTGGGGTGGTGTGTGTTGAGTTAGTAGGGCGAGGACGTGGGCGAGCAGATGGGCCAGGTTGTGAAATAATTGCTGGGGTCCAGCAGTTCTGAAACCGACCAAGGAGGATGATTTCAGTTTTGGAAGCATTCAGTGCCATGTTGCTTACCCGGGAATACTCCTGGATGAGAGCTTCAAGCACGCGTGCATCTTGATTATTAGACACCCCAACCACACAATCATCTGCGAACGCCATTATCTTGACTGAAACTTGGCCTGGCACATGGACCCCGGTGAGTTGGGCATTCACATTTTGCAGTAGTGGGTCAAGGCTGAAGTTTTATAAGAGTGGGCTGAGGGGGGCCCCTTGTCGCAAGCCCCTTTGAGGGCGGACTACTTCCGTTAGGAAGCCAGGGCCACGTACTGCCATTGTTGCAGATTCCGTGAGCAGCATCACCTAGTTGATGAAGTGAGGGGGTAGGCGGAATTGATGGAGGCAGGCCCTGAGGTATTCCCAATTTACTTTATCATAGTCCTTTTGTTGGTCCAAGAATACAAGTGCCCCAGAGGCTGTGGATTGACATACATTAGCCACAGAGTGCACGTTATCCCAAATTGACCTTCTGGGTATGAAACTGAATTGTTCTGGGGAGATGGTGGCAGATGCTACAGTCCTAAACAGTTATCCATGATTTTTGTTAAAATTTTAGCGGCTTTGTTTGTTAGAGAAATGGGGTGCCAGTTGGCTAAGTCTAGCTTATCCCCTTTCTTGAGAAGTGTGATGGTAAAGGCCTCATGTCCTCCTGGTAGGAGGCGCATTTCCAACAGGCTTTAGTTAAGTGAGGCGAGCAGCAATGGGGATATACATTTGAAATACTTTTTGTAGAACTCATCTGGAATGCCATCTGGGCCTGGGCATTTTTGGTTTGGCGCACCACGAATGTCTGTCCATAATTCAGTCAGAGTAATCAAATTCATTATTTCCGGGTATCAGAAAACGGTGCAGATGTGGGATTGGTTGAGAAATTCCGCCACTTCAGCTGGCTGAATTGGATCAGATCAGTACAACTCAGAGTAATACTTTTATGTTTCGATTGCCACTTCAGCTGGTGCATCCACAATGGAATCATCTGATCTTCGCA